>JAXIVJ010017288.1:5000-26558 GCA_036785665.1 Chirona hameri
CAAATTAAACTTTATTCAAAAGTTGCCATTGACGATCAGGCGTTATTTAAGCACAATCGAATTCCTCGCAATAAGACAAGTATTAAGATATATAACATCGCCACATAGGCCACAATTGGAAACCTAACCTTGAACCTTGACATTGACCTTAGGCGAAGGTCACCAAATGTTAGAAGGAGGCCATACTGCATATCATTTAACGCGTCTTGACCAAAATAACACAATGGTGTCCATTTTACCTTTGATCTTTATTCAGTCAAAAGTTACTGGAGAATAATTATTTCACAAAAAGAACATAAAATGGCAAAATTTAGCATATTTGAAGACAAATAACCATAAATTGTATGTTTCTGTTTGAACGACACTTCTTTACACTTAACAATACTAAAATCAAAAATAGGAAATACATTTGGCTTTGGTATTTGTATTATAATAAGGTCAAGGTAAATTTAATAAAAATTTAAGGTCTTTTTTAATTCAAGGTAAATTTAAGGTCAAAGTCATCAAATGACAGAAAGAGGTCATGCTGCACAGCATTCAACTCGTCTTGATGAGAAGAGCAAAATGACGTTTACCGTACCATTCTAGTTTTATTCAGTCAAAAATTATTAGCGAGTAGCATATTTTTTATATATAAAATAGCATGTAAAATGATAAATTTTTAGATATTTGGAGGCAAATATCCATCAATTTGATTTTTGCACTTAATTGACACCTCCTTATACGTACGAATAGCATAGCGAAAAATTAGAAACATGTTTGAGGAAAGGTATCCAAAAAATTTCAAATTTCGAAAAGGTACCCAATTTTGAAATTTTCGAAACTGAAAAAATCAGCATCACCATGTTATAAAACAGCTAATTGACATTCTAATGACATGATAAATATGCAGCATGACCTCTTCCATTTTGCTTCATAAATTCCCCGCCATATGGGCTGACAAATCACCGTGACCTGCACCGTGACCTTATAAAAATGCGCGAGGCAATATCTCCAAAACCACTGCATGCATTGCAACACAACTTTCACAGCTCGCTTTAGAGCCCCAATTTACCGCATATACCAATTTTGGTCAAAATAGGTGACATGACGGTGTCATTGCTTCATAAATTCCCCGCCATATGGGCTGACAAATCACCGTGACCTGCACCGTGACCTTATAAAAATGCCCGAAGCAATATCTCCAAAACCACTGCATGCATTGCAATACAACTTTCACAGCTCGCTTTAGAGCCCCAATTTACCGCATATACCAATTTTGGTCAAAATAGGTGACATGACGGTGTCATTTAGCACTTTGTTTTTGTCGATTTATCGTGGAATGCCCCAGTTACAAAAAGAAGAACATTGGGATTTTGTATTTAACTGAACCTAATTACCCTATTTAATACTAGTAGACGTATTCCACACAACATATAGGTACCTATGCAAGAAAATTCACTCGCGCGCTCCTCTGCCACCCAGCAGGCAGCAGGAGACCAACGGCTGCGACGCTGCTTGTACAATTATAACTTACGTTGGTTGTGAATCACTCCAAAATAGCGTCAGACGCGCCACTTTCTCTATCCCTACTACTACCAAAATACTACCAAGTAGAGGAAACACGAACGAGGCAAAACAATATTTTTTTCTCAAGAAGTTATTTTTTTCGCATTTCCATCGCCTTCATTTCCATCGCCAGTTTCAGCGGATTTTGAGGGGGCTAATTGCTATTGCCGCCCTGTCGAGCTTGGAATGGGGAGGGGGAGCTTTTCCCCTGCCCCCCCCCCCCCCCCCTGGATCCGCCAGTGTACACACCCCTGTTGCGTAACTCAGAAAGGGCTGGAACAATTAAGATGAAATGTTGTGTGTGGTTTAAGACCACACACAGAGAAGTATTGACCCACTCGTGGAGTAAACAAACTCAGTAGCAGAGTAGGGAACCCTGCTTTTATAGGTTACAAAATCTATACCTGGGTAACGGCACATCATTTCAGGGGCGGCGCTGGGACCCTGATACTAGGTAGGCCTGGCAGCAGTGGCGGCGCCAGGGGTCAAACGTAGGTGAGGCAGTCGTAGGCAGGCAGTGTGCTGTTCCGTGATTTTTAAAAAAAGTAGATTTTCAAATATATACAGACACCACGATGAATACTTCACCGCTGCAAACAGCCTGTTTATATGCTGTCATCCGCTTGTAATTGATTTGAAAATAGGCAAGAATTATCACGGAGATGTGCACGTAAGGCTTTCGATTCTGCGCTTAATTCATGACAATAATTGTGGGACAGCAATCAGAGCCTACACATCAAATTATTAATTATATGCGAAGAACACAGCTAAGAAAAATGCATCGAAATATGATGTCCTATTTGTATTAGTGCGGACCCATTTCGGTGGATCGGGTTTGGGTCCGGGGCAAAACCGTAGCCATTTGTTGGAACGAAGAGCGCCGACAAACATAATTGGACAAGAAAAGCATAGAAAAAGCAAACGCCATCGATGGGATTCGAACCTGCGACTCCAGCGCAAAATATAGCATGGCCGCAGATAGCCCTGGCCACCACCTACCCCAAAACACCAAATTTGGTGCGGCTAGCTGTCATAAATCGCGAGTAATGGCCGGCCGAAATGAGGACGCCGCTAAAAAAGGTTACACGTGCCTGCCGCACGTGCTTTGGGGGCGCCACCGTTGCCACCCTCCAAGGTCACCCCGCACCCATGATGACTACCCGCCCACCGAGTTTGGTGGCGTTGAGTCCACTGGTATGGGCGGCACGGCTGGGTAAGCAGATTTTGCAGTGGTTACGTGGCGGCACGTGGCACGTGCCACGTGGCACCGATCGAGCGGCGACCGGCACCATCATCTGTCACTCGCCGAGCTATATCGGTGTACCAAATTTGGTGCGGCTAGCGCAAAAAAAAATCTGGCAATCAGAGGACCCCTGGGATATCAGATCAACCCCCCCCCCCCCTAAGAGGGGTCACGTGCCCCCTCGAGAAAATCAGCCAATATTGTTTTTTGGCACCCATGTGGACTACCCGCCCACCGAGTTTCGTCGCCCTGTGTCCACTGGTATGGGCTGGGAAAGCAGATTTTGCCTTGGCCACGTGGCGGCACGGGGCACGTGCCACGTGCCACCGATCGAGCATCGACCGGCACCATCATCTGTCTCTCGTCGAGCTCTATCGGTTTACCAAATTTGGTGCGCCTAGCGAGAGAGAAAAAAAATCCGGCAATCAGAGGATCCCTGCGATATTAGATTAACCCCCCTAGGAGGGGTCACTTGCCCCTCTCGAGAAAATCAGCCAGGATCGTTTTTCGGCACCCATGTGGACTACCCGCCCACCGAGTTTGGTCGCCCTGCGACCACTGGTATGGGCTGGGAAAGCATATTTTGCCATGGCCACGTGGCGGCACGTGGCACGTGACACGTGGCACCGATAGAGCGGCGACCGTCACCATCATCTGTCACTCGTCGAGCTCTATCGGTGTACCAAATTTGGTGTCGCTACATCAAAATTTCCCGAAATCCGAGGACCCCACGCGATAAAAGGTTTACCCCCCTGGGGGCTTTTGTTTGCCCCCCTCTGGGTCGGCAACCCCAAAGGATCTTCCGCACCCATGTGGACTACCCGCCCACCGAATTTGGTCGCCCTGCGTCCACCGGTATGGGCGGCACGTGTGGGCAAATGGATTTTGCAATGGCCCACGTGGCGGCACGTGGCACGTGGCACGTGGCACCGATCGACCGGCCACTGGCACCGACACCTGGGGGCCGAACTGGCGCATCGGACGGTGCCACGTGCGTGTTGCTGTGCCTCTTCGTCAGCGAGCTGTGGCCAAACGCCTCAGACAAACAGACATACATACAAACATACATACATAGTCACTACACCAACAGGCTGCCCCAGTATAAACCTCCGGTATTTGACTTTGTCAAAACCTACGGTTTTGACTAGTGCGGACCCATTTCGGTGGATCGGGTTTGGGTCCGGGGCAAAACCGTAGCCATTTGTTGGAACGTCACGAGGAGCGCCGACAAACAAAATTGGACAAGAAAAGCATAGAAAAAGCAAATGCCCTCGATGGGATTCGAACACGGGACTCCAGCGACACATAAATAATAGCAGCAGGGAGCCCTGACCACGAGCTACCCACATATACCAAATTTGGTGCGTCTAGCTCTCATAACTCCCGAGTAGTGGCCGACCGAATTGAGGAACCCGCTAAAAAAAAGTTGCACGTGCCTGCCGCACGTGCTTTGGGGGCGCCACCGTTGCCACCCTCCAAGGTCACTCCGCACCCATGAGGACTACTCGCCCACCGATTTTGGTCGCGTTGGGTCCACTGGTATGGGCGGCACGGCTGGGTAAGCAGATTTTGCAGTGGCCACGTGGCGGCACGTGCCACGTAGCACGTGGCACCGATCGAACAACAACGGGCACCATCATATGTCACTCGCTGAGCTCTATCGGTGCACCAAATTTGGTGCGGCTAGCGCAAAATTAAATCTCGCAATCAGAGGACCCCTGCGATATCAGGTTAACCCCCCTAGGGGGGACAACATGCCCCTCTCGATACAATCAGCCCGTATCGTTTTTCGCCACCCATGTGGACTACCCGCCCACCGAGTTTGGTCGCCCTGTGTCCACTGGTATGGGCTGGGCAAGCAGATTTTGCCATGGCCACGTGGCGGCACGTGGCATGTGCCACGTGGCACCGATCGAGCGGCGACCGGCACCATCATCTGTCACTCGCCGAGCTCTATCGGTGTACCAAATTTGGTGCGGCTAGCGCAAACATAAAATCCGGCAATCAGAGGACCCCTGGGATATCAGATTAACCCCCCTAGGGGGACAACGTGCCCCCTCGAGTAAATCAGCCAGTATTGTTTTTCGGCACCCATGTGGACTGCCCGTCCACCGAGTTTGGTCGCCCTGTGTCCACTAGTATGGGCTGGGCAAGCAGATTTTGCCATGGCCACGTGGCGGCACGTGGCACGTGCCACGTGGCACCGATCGAGCGGCGACCGGCACCATCATCTGTCACTCGTCGAGCTCTATCGGTGTACCAAATTTGGTGTCGCTACATCAAAATTTCCCGAAATCCGAGGACCCCACGCGATAAAAGGTTTACCCCTGGGGCTTTTGTTTACCCCCCTCGGGGTCGGCAACCCCAAAGGATGTTCCACACCCATGTGGACTATCCGCCCACCGAGTTTGGTCGTCCTGCGTCCACTGGTATGGGCGGCACGTGTTGGCAAATGGATCTTGCAATGACCCACGTGGCGGCACGTGGCACGTGGCACGTGGCACCGATCGACCGGCCTCCGGCACCGACACCTGGGGGCCGAACTGGCGCATCGGACGGCGCCACACGCGTGTTGCTGCGCCTTTTCGTCAGGGAGCTGTGGCCAAACGCCTCAGACAAACAGACATACATACAGACAGACAAAGTCACTACACCAATAGGCTGCCCCAGTATAAACCTCCGGTATTTGACTTTGTCAAAACCTACGGTTTTGACTAGTGCGGACCCATTTCGGTGGACCGGGTTTGGGTCCGGGGCAAAACCGTAGCCATATACTACGGTTTTGACAAGCCCACGTGGCGGCACGTGGCACGTGCCACGTGGCACCGATCGAGCGGCGACCGGCACCATCATCTGTCACTCGCCGAGCTCTATCGGTGTACCAAATTTGGTGTCGCTACATCAAAATTTCCCGAAATCCGAGGACCCAACGCGATAAAAGGTTTACCCCCTGGGGGCTTTCGTTTGCCCCCCTCGGGGTCGGCAACCGCAAAGGATTTTCCGCACCCATGTGGACTACCCGCCCACCGAATTTGGTCGCCCTGCGTCCACACGTGTGGGCGGCACGTGTGGGCAAATGGATTTTGCAATGTCCCACGGGGCGGCACGTACCACGTGCCACGTGGCACCAATCGACCGGCCACCGGCACCGGCACCTGGGGGCCGAACTGGCTCATCGGACGGTGCCACGCGCGTGTTGCTGTGCCTCTTCGTCAGCGAGCTGTGGCCAAACGGCTCAGACAGACAAACAGACAAACATGCAGACAGACAAAGTCACTACACCAATAGGCTGCCCCAGTATAAACCTCTGGTATTTGACTTCGTCAAAACCTACGGTTTTGACTAGTGCGGACCCATTTCGGTGGATCGGGTTTGGGTCCGGGGCAAAACCGTAGCCATCATTTCACGAGGAAGCAGATTTTGCATGGCCACGTGGCGGCACGTGGCACGTGCCACGTGGCACCGACCGGCACCATCATCTGTCACTGGTCGAGCTCTATCGGTGTACCAAATTTGGTGTCGCTACATCAAAATTTCCCGAAATCCGAGGACCCCACGCGATAAAAGGTTTACACCCCTGGGGGCTTTTGTTTACCCCCCTCGGGATCGGCAACCGCAAAGGATTTTCCGCACCCATGTGGACTACCCGCCCACCGAATTTGGTCGCTCTGCGTCCACTGGTATGGGCGGCACGTGTGGGCAAATGGATTTTGCAATGTCCCACGTGGCGGCACGTACCACGTGCCACGTGGCACCGATCGACCGGCCACCGGCACTGACACCTGGGGGCCGAACTGGCGCATCGGACGGTGCCACGCGCGTGTTGCTGTGCCTCTTCGTCAGCGAGCTGTGGCCAAACACCTCAGACAGACAAACAAACAAACAGACAGACATACAAAGTCACTACACCAATAGGCTGCCCCAGTATAAACCTCTGGTATTTGACTTCGTCAAAACCTACGGTTTTGACTAGTGCGGACCCATTTCGGTGGATCGGGTTTGGGTCCGGGGCAAAACCGTAGCCATCATTTCACGAGGAAGCAGATTTTGCATGGCCACGTGGCGGCACGTGCCACGTGGCACCGACCGAGCGGGACCGGCACCATCAACTGTCACTCGCCGAGCTCTATCGGTGTACCAAATTTGGTGTCGCTACATCAAAATTTCCCGAAATCCGAGGACCCCGCGTGCGTACAGGTTGACCCCCTGGGGGCTTTCGTTTGCCCCCTCGGGGTCGGCAACCGCAAAGGATTTTCCGCACCCATGTGGACTACCCGCCCACCGAATTTGGTCGCCCTGCGTCCACACGTGTGGGCGGCACGTGTGGGCAAATGGATTTTGCAATGTCCCACGTGGCGACACTTACCACGTGCCACGTGGCACCAATCGACCGGCCACCGGCACCGGCACCTGGGGGCCGAACTGGCGCATCGGACGGTGCCACGCGCGTGTTGCTGTGCCTCTTCGTCAGCGAGCTGTGGCCAAACGCCTCAGACAGACAAACAAACAAACAGACAGACATACAAAGTCACTACACCAATAGGCTGCCCCAGTACTAGTGCGGACCCATCTTTGTGATCGGGTTTGGGTCCGGGGAAAAACCGTAGCCATCATTTCACGAGGAAGCAAATTTTGCATGGCCACGTGGCGGCACGTGGCACGTGCCACGTGGCACCGACCGGCACCATCAACTGTCACTCGCCGAGCTCTATCGGTGTACCAAATTTGGTGTCGCTACATCAAAATTTCCCGAAATCCGAGGACCCCCACGCGATAAAAGGTTTACCCCCTGGGGGCTTTCGTTTGCCCCCCTCGGGGTCGGCAACCGCAAAGGATTTCCCGCACCCATATGGACTACCCGCCCACCGAATTTGGTCGCCCTGCGTCCACACGTGTGGGCGGCACGTGTGGGCAAATGGATTTTGCAATGTCCCACGGGGCGGCACGTACCACGTGCCACGTGGCACCAATCGACCGGCCACCGGCACCGGCACCTGGGGGCCGAACTGGCGCATCGGACGGTGCCACGCGCGTGTTGCTGTGCCTCTTCGTCAGCGAGCTGTGGCCAAACGCCTCAGACAGCAGACATACAAACAGACATACAAAGTCACTACACCAATAGGCTGCCTCAGTATAAACCTCTGGTATTTGACTTTGTCAAAACCTACGGTTTTGATAAACCTCTGGTATTTGACTTCGTCAAAACCTACGGTTTTGAATATACGTATAGATAGACGACTCGCCGATCTCCTTGCAGTAATATGTAACTATGTCATAATTTAACTATATTTACCCTTAAAATGACTTCTTTAACTATTAGAAAAAAATCCCACATTCAAAATATCACGAAACATGTTCATCACGGCGCCTGTCACAAAGGTCCTTTGCTGCTGCCGCGTTGACGCCGCATCGAATTTCTCCGGAACGGAAGCGCCCGGCGATAACTCAGCTCGATCTTGGTTCGTGCTGTTAGTTGTTACGCTGAGATACCGCCAAATATCTGGTCTGTAGAAGTGGTAGAAACATTATTTTCGAAATAATAATTTAACCCCTATGTGGCAAGCTACTACGAGTCTAAAATAATAATTGGAATTGCAGTCATATTTATTTTATGAAGTTATTTCGCTTAAAAAGTTTTTTCTCGATTTTCTAGTTGATTTGCCTACCTTACATAAATTGTATGTATACTGCAGGACGGTAATAGATTTGTACACAGTCTGGTCGATAATCTAGTAGGATGAGGTAGGCAAGCTTATGCAAGGGTTTTCTTACATTTGTGTTTAATTTATGGTTTCGAAGGAAATTTGGAAAATTTGCTCCAAAATAGGCCCATTCCGATTGCAGAAAACCATATTAATCAATAAGGAAAAAATGAAATGAAAAGGAGGGAAAATAAATATCGGTATCGGAAGAAGGCCGCCGAACTGGGTAGGCATTGCCTACCTTGTTTACACGGGATAACCGCCCTGCATCATTTATGC
This sequence comes from Chirona hameri, assembly GCA_036785665.1. Taxonomy (NCBI): domain Eukaryota; kingdom Metazoa; phylum Arthropoda; class Thecostraca; order Balanomorpha; family Balanidae; genus Chirona; species Chirona hameri. Next base: position 13,773 of record JAXIVJ010017288.1, read on the forward strand.
CGGTATACCTACACCCAAGTACTTTATTTACTCTCCATCGATTAAATATACCTCGTGGAGCATGATTACTTGGATTTCAGAGGTATATCTACAATCACGAAGGTAACAATACCCGAATTAATGAGCGCAATGCTGAGTACAGCTATACCCCACATGGGAGTACATACACTTAATGACAATGCAATTGTGTCATTTGAACTGTAATTATAGGTACACATATGCTGGATGGTGTAGGGGTATTCGAGAAACAATATCTTGGGTATATTTAACACATCGCAGAAATGCAACGGTGTAGCATTACTTGCAGCGGTTACGATAACCCGCCGCGCAGTTTGACCGGAAGTCCCGCACGTGCAACTCCAGTTCAAATCAAATCGCGCGCGCAGCTGGCAGGTGGCGCCAGACCGTTGCAGTGGAGGGTGGTGTTTCATGTTGTGTCGACACATTTCCACTATTTTGCCTAATATTGGTGCTGTGTTCGCACTAATCTTGGGCAGTTAAAGAAGGAGCTTGGAAGGCTTTCTGGCGAGGAGGGCTTCTTCCGTGAAGGAGTCAGCGGCTTCCAGAAAGCGATCACGGACACCGCGACCACGATGGATAGTCCTAAAGGTATGCGATCTCCAGTGCCTTTTGGCAGTCTGGTTTCTAACATGAATATGCGTGCTAATTACTGTTTGGTTATTTAATTGCATATTGCACTGGTTTGAGGTTGGTAAACCCGCGCCCCGCTGGGAGCTCCAACCGAACGCGCCTCACGGGGGGGGGGATTGCCCCCCCCCCCCCCGGGGGTTATCTTCTGAACCAATAACCGCAGCGATACGCGCAAGGCGGCAATCGAAAGCTATCAAAGAGCCGCATCCAAAGCATATGCGTACAATCTCCTTTTGTATCAGATGCCACACTCGGTACCCCTTGTCCTGTCTTAAATGCTGTGTTGCAAATGTATGCCATTTTCTTGTCGCATGAAGGCGATATCCCGAACGGATATCTTTATTTGGAAAATACATGGCGTTCAGAAAACACATCTATTCTTCAGAAAACCCATTGGTAAACAAACTCGCATGGTACCGACAAAATAATGCAGTGGTAAAGGTACCCGTAAAAATAGTACCGATTTGGTACTATTCCGTACCGGTATTTTGGGTGCACGAATACCCGGAAAACGGTGTAACGTGAGCAGAAAAATCGGTTAAGCTGACACCATGATGTGTGGAATGACCGGAAATAGTCGTGTAGAATAACAGCATTTGGGGGTAGCATGAGCGGGAATTTAAGGGTAAAACAAACCTGACATACTGATATATTCTGAGCATACAAAACAATAGGGTCACGGTACCCGGAAAAATGGTGTATTCTTAACAGGAATGTTAGGGTATGAAAATGTAGAATGGAGTCATGCAACCTGAATTATTTGGATATTGTTACCCAGTTTGGGTAAACCGTAAAGGTAACTGTTTTCCCAATGTTGAAAAACCCGTGAAAATAGTACCGATTTGGTACTCTTGAAATACCCCGATTTTAGGGCTAAAATTTATCTGAGTGCACACTACTGGCAATGTCGAGCAAATCAAACTCTGGGTCACACTGCACGCAGGGGTGGTAAAGTGTTCTGTCCTTATGGATAAGGTCGGGGACAAAATGTTCTTTCTCATGAAGTACTCGGGGTCAAAATGCCAGCAAGAATCTATATTACTATTTGATAAGCTGTCTGTCTGTCTGTCTGTCTGTCATTCCGGAACGAATTTAACACAGTCTACATTGCAGTACCACATTGCTATAAGCACGTGATGTACCAGCAGGCTGCGCGACAGCCGGAGGACGCCGTCGACCCGGAGGGTTTTCGCAAGGTGCCCAGTCGACGCGGTAGGAGCGTTGCCAAAAAGTAAGTGCCGTAGTCGACGCGCTGGTTTCGCCGTCCCCGCCCGCCCGCCTGCCTGCTGGCTGGAATCGCCGCTGCCGTGGCAGCGGCTGAGCTGCGAACTCAGCGCCTCTGGTGGAGGGTGGTGGAACTGCGGCCCGACTGGCGACTGACTGCGAGGATCCGGGGACTGCCGCTGCCCGCGCTGGACGGTCGGCTGGACGGTCGGCTGCCGCCCCAGCCTGCTGACCTGGGTCCGCCGCTGCCGTGACCGCACCGCTGCTGAACTTTACGGAGCAGCGCCTCTGGTGGCGGGTGGTGGCACTGTGGCCCGCCCGGCGGCTGGCGGCTGGCGGCGGGCTCCCGGCGCGGTCTCGGAGCCGAGTCGGGGCTGCGCAGCGCTCCTACCGTGACTGCGGACTCGTGAGTGTAGTGAGTGCTACAGTTTTGTTTGTGCTTTGTGTCCAGACGCGTTTGTTATGGTGTTCTTTAGTTACTGTATATGTTGCATAGGTGTCCTGAGCGACAATGACATGTCATAGATACAAATAGGTACAGTTGGTATTCATTTGCATTGCATTTATTTTGGTTGTTCCCAACGTAACGACGAGTTGAGTTGATTGTACGAGTTGATTGTCTTGTTTGATGAACACCAATAATTAAGCAATTTGAAATCAGGTCATAACTGAACTTATCTACGTGATCTCAAACATAAAAACCAACGAGCCAGTGCATGTTGCATGTGAAGTTGTTTCAGTGCCGCTCAACACCGCCGTCTGGGAGTGTGCCCGCCCCCAGCCCCGGCTCGGCCGGAGTTGCCGCCCCGGTGTCCGGGGAGGACCCGCTGTACAATGGCCTCCCCTCCCATGATTGCCCCCCTTGTCCGCTGACCTCGCGATGGTGGAGCCTTCTGCTCTCGACTAACCAAACTATATATTGTTTACACCCATACCCAACAGGAGAGTGCGCCACTGGCGCGTTATACAGCCACAAACCAGTACACAACCACCAATCCACTCGCCCAGGTTGTGAGCGGAGCGCACAATGGACAAGATATCCCCAACCATCACAACATACATCCAACGGAAAGTGGCATATTTTAAACATATACCCCGACTGCAATATCTTACTAGTTATCGGAGGAATAGAGCAAAACCCAGGCCCAACAAATAATCACTCACGTTCTCTAAAAATTGCCCACGTGAATATAAATAGTATTACAGCTGTGGACGTTTGGACGAACTTCACCAATTTGTACACGATAACGATATAAAGATACTGGCACTAACTGAAACAAAACTAGACGACGGCATCCATCCCGCCCTTTACCACCTGGATAATTTTCACACCCCATTAACACATCATCGCAATAGACACGGAGGAGGAACAGCTATCTACGCACACAAGTTCCTCCCAATTACACAAATAAAGCTTCTAGAATTGGATGGCAGTGAAGAGTGGATATGGTGCAAGATATCAATTTCAAAAATATCACTCCTTGTCTGCTGTTTATACTTGCCACCCAATCTTAACGCGAACAGACTTGAACAATTTACTGAACATCTATCTGAAAGTATTACCCTTGCAAATACATACGCAGCTACAGCAACAATCATACTGGGTGATTTCAACAGCGGCAATACATATTTAAACCAAACGCAACAAATCCCTAAAAATAGCGGCGTAACACCATTCGACCACAAGCTTTTTGACACTGCAGAAACCTTAGGACTAACGCAACTAATAAAGGAATCAACCAGGATGACTGATGAATGTGCTAACTTACGAGACCTCATTTTCACCAATAACATCAGGATGATAGACGATTCCGGTACGCTATCTTCCTTCTCATGTTTAGATCACTTTCCGGTATACGCTGAATTATGCATTGAAACTTTTAAATGTCAAACACTTACAAAAACACTTTGGGATTATGACAAAATCGATTCAGATCTTTTCATCAGAACCATACAGCAAACCGACTGGACTACCATACTAAATAAAGACGTTCACGCAGCTACGACAGATTTAACTCACGCAATTTTAAGCGCCGCAAAAACCGCCATTCCCACCAAAGTAGTACGTATTAAAAACAAAGATAAACCTTGGGTAAATAACGAACTAAAAAGGAACATACGAAAAAGAAATATGCTATTTAAATGCGCCAAACGAACCCAATCACATATCGATTGGTGCAATTGGAAAACACAAAGAAATTTCGTATCAAACTTAAACAAACGCCTCCACTCAGAACACATTCAATCACAAGTTACCGAATTAATACGTAACAAACAGAGTCCATACAAATATTACCAGATTTTAAGTGATCTAACCGGCCGAAAACATGCCAATCCCATCCCTCCTCTTTTGAAATCTGACGGTGAGGTGGTATCGGACAACAACGACAAAGCTCAACTCCTCAATGAATATTTCGCCTCACAGACACGACTTGACATCTCGAAGACACGAACACCACAAACGACATACAAGATAGGCCCGTTCCCTCTATGGACAGCTTTGTAGTATCATAAAGTGAAGTACTGTCCATGTTGAATACACTGGACCCCAATAAATCGACAGGACCAGACAGGAGTCCAACACAATTACTTAAAATATCCGCTATCTTAATTTTAGAACCATTGACTAAATTATTTAACAAATCTCTAAAGCAAGGCATATTTCCCAATTCATGGAAAACTGCCAACATAAAACCTATTTATAAAAACAAAGGATACCAGCTAACCCCACAAATTATCGGTCAATATCTCTCCTAAGCTGCGTTTCAAAGATGCTGGAAAAAGTAGTTTTCAAAAACATATATACACATTTATCAAACCACAATCTACTTCCAGACAAACAGAGCGGGTACAGACCAAAGCACAGTACACAACTTCAACTCATCTATTTGACCCACAATCTGTATAAAGAACTCGACTCAGGACGTGAATTTACAGCAATCTACTTAGACATCTCTAAATATTTTGACAAGATTTGGCATGACGGACTTTTAGAAAAGTGCAAAACTGACTTTGGACTGACCGGAACATCTCTGACATGGCTGCAATCTTACCTGACAAACAGGACACACAAAGTAATTGTAGAAAATAGCTCTTCTTCTCTACAGACTATAAACGCCGGATGCCCTCAAGGCTCCGTTCTGGGTCCGTTGCTAGCATTAATGTATTTGGACGGACTTTCTACGATGACAACAAATGATCTTCTTCGCCGACGACACATCACTTTACGCTTCCCACAACAACAACGATTTGGGTACGACACAGACATCTCTACAAAGTGACCTTGACAACATCTACAAGTATGGTCAAGATTGGAAAATCATATATAATGGCTCAAAAACGATACAGCAAACATTCTCACTCAAAAAGACACCTAATATTCCTCAACTAATTTTCGATGGCCAGGTAATCCCAGTCAACCAAAGTCATAAATACCTGGGTATATCTCTTTCCAACGATCTCAAATTCAAAACGCACATAAATGATATTATCAAAAAGGTAAATAGAGCCATGGGCCCAATATACCCAATAGCTACCAAGAAGATATGCACCAAGAACCATTCTAGACCAAATATACTCAACATATATAAGACCTTACTTCGACTATTGTGACATAATCTACGACGGACTTATAACTGCGACAGACGCTTTAAGACTGGAAAGACTGCAAAACCGAGTTGCTCGGCTAATCACAGGTACGATGTTAAGGACACCGACGAATACATTGCGACTTGAACTGGGCTGGACTTCGATGGTAAATAGACGAAAAATTCATAAACTTATACTGTATCACCGTATGCAAGCACCTAACTCACAAATGCCTCTATACATTAATTTCATTCTCCCCGAGCCTAGGATATCACAAACTGGTAGAGAATTAAGAAACTCAGAAACACTCACACAGCCTTACAACAGAACTTCTGTATTCAAAAACTCTTTTATACCAAGTACCACTAAACTTTGGAACAAATTAGCCCTTTCCGTTCGCCAATCTAATCACATGTCCTTTAAACGCATTATTAAGGAACGTTTTAGCCCACCTCCTCCACCTACATTCTTCACTTCCGGCTCAAAGCGCGGCAATTTGCTACACACCAGACTTCGGGTAGGAGCATCTCAGCTCAATGCCCACCTGTACCAATTCCAACTCACCGATTCACCAAAATGTTCATGCACAACCAATCCGAAACTGTTGAACATTTCATTCTCAACTGCATGCTCCACAACAATTATCGAACAGTGATGCTAAATGAGTTATCCACCATTCTCAATATCGACTTCACATCTCTAACAAAATCAGTTCAAATAGACATCATACTTAATGGTTACAGCCTTAGTCAGGTCAGCGGACGACGGGTAGCGTATTGTGTCCAAAAATATATTATGCATACTCAAAGATTTATATAAACACTTCAGGCTCTTCCCTCTCCCCTCCTCGGGCACTTGGCGGCGGCGGCGACTGGCTCTGCGGGTGCGCGGCGGGCGGGCGTCCTTCCACGTGCAGCGGTCACTGATCTGAAGTGTACGAAACGAACTGCCGTGTGTGCGCGTGTGTGTTTGCGTGTATGTCTGCGTGGATGTCTGCGTGTATGTCTGCATGTATGTGTGAAAGCACTTGCTTGCAAGTTTGCATTTGTGAGTGTGTGTAAGTGAGCGTGTAGGCATGCGTGCCTGCACGCGTATGGGTGTGGAGAGAGGTGCCCAGATTTAAGTTTTGTGCTTATGTACCGATCTCCGATACTGTCTCGTACTAATATGCTATATGTTAATAAATATTATCAACTCAACTCAACGCGATTTTAAGGTTTTCAAACGAGTTTACGGATACTACCGAGGGGTGTATAATTCGTACTTTTCCGACGCATTTGATACGATAGTTACAGACAGCTTTAGTTTGTGCAGTTTTGGGCGAAGGTTTGTGCTGTAACTAGCATAGAAAGAAGTGTTAATAATTATTTTACCGTACAAAAACAGTTTACGGATACGAGTTTTACATCGCTTCACTCCAGTCGAAAGCCAATCAGATCCGACCACGGATACTACAGTGCTACAACCAATGTCAAGCAACCACGGAATCACTGCGAAACGAAGGTCATCGACATACGGTACGGCATATATCAATGAACATATACGCTAAGCCGGGGTGGAGTTTTCACGGGTTTAACGGGTGTATAACGGGTGTCATAGGTGTTCCACGGGTATAATGGGCGAGTGCCGGCTATAACGGGGTTATCACGTGTTCCCCAGGGGCACAACGGGTACCACGGGTGTATGTCGGACACCGTAGGTTTTTGACGGGTACTTCGGGTGTATGACGGGTACGAAAACGTATTATAGGTACGACAGGTATCGCGGGTAGTACGGGCTATCAATCTCTAATTGCCTATCACTGCCTTGCACACCACTGGACACCAGTAATCGCCCAGCGGAGCGGACGGGTTAGCATTACTGTCATTACTGTCATTACTGTCATTCCTGTGGAAATGTACTAAGCGATCATGTCCTTAGAAATACTGATCGTCAAAATCACTTCAGATGTATTATTCACTTAATCATCATATTCATCACGTCAGTATGTATGTATATTTACATTTTTTTTAAATTAGCAGTTGCGTTTCAGCTCTTGATTGCCAATAACAATAAATGACATTTTAACAAATCTGACGAAGAAAACAAATCCGGACGATAGATTCAACACGTGGGGTCCCTGAACCAAAAATGCACCTGGGTCTTCAAAAATGGCATATAATAACATGATCCAGAAGGAATTGGGCTGATATCATGCGTATCCTCAGAATAGGAAGCATTTGAATATTTCCCCATTGACTTATAATTGGAGGTCACGAAATTGACCCGACCTTAAGTCACCGATATCACAAATCCGAGATACACGAATCATAAGTACTATTACTCTTATGAAATCCTGTAAGTACGAAATCGATCGGCCAAAAACTGTGGCTGTGGCACACTTTTTTGGAGGTGGGGTCACGTGACCTGGCCTGGTGAGCTGACCTGAGATGACCCGTGGTAAAAAAATGTACAATATGTGGGCAATTGATGCCTTAACAGCTGAGCCAAAAACGGTGGCGCTGCGCGCCGCTGTTTTTTCGCTAGCCTTGAAAAACCTTAGGGGGCGTCTAAACGCCCCTCCCCGGCAGGGCGCGGGAAATCAGGACAATAGATTCCCCGGGGGCGGGGGCGGGGTGCTAGTGCATTTTCAATGGAGGTCCATCGTCAGGACAATGGATTCGATTGTCTTGGGGCCCTAACCTCTAACTCGAAAAATAAAAGGGCTAGAAAGACGCAGAAAAAAACTATCTAAAAAACTAAAAAACTAAAAAAAAGTTATCACGAATAGCTTTTTACCTAATAACGATAAGGAAATAAATGTGACGCCATCGTGCTTGTGTCGTCAAGCTGCTTCGACTCATTTTAGTTTTGACCAGGTCAGGTCAACTTACAAATGTGACCTCAGGTCAAGGTCAAGTGATGGTGACCCAAGTAGGTCATGTTGCATATGGAAAAACGTCCCGCGACGAGATAAACACATTAGTGTCTGTTTCACTTTTCTATCTTCATTATGTCGAGAGTTATTGACATAAAATTGTCAAAAAGGTGCTGGTGACCTGAGATGACCTCAGCCGACCTTGCAGAAGTCACTAAGCAACAATTCCACCTGGATAATCAATAATGATCTAAAATAACATGATTCTGAAAGAATTGGCGTGATCCAATGCATATTCGCTGAAAAAGAAGCATTTGTATATGTTTCCAAATTGACTTATAATGGCGAGGACACGAAATTGACCTGACCTTAGGTCACCGATACAAAACAAAATCCGAGATAAACATATTGTAGGTACTTATGACCTGATATAATCTTGCAAGTTTCAAATTTATCGGACAAACACTGTGGCTTTGACACGACCACAAACATTTGTGGAGGGAAGGTCACCGGACGTTGCCTGGTGACCTGACTTGAGACGACCTGAAGTTAAAACTTTCACACAATGTGGGTAATTAATGCACACATAGCCGTGCCAAATTCGCTGCGCGCCGCTGTTTTCTCGCTATTCTCGAAAAACCTCAGGGCAAAGTGACGCCCCCGCCAGATCTCCTCGGATAATTAGACCACTATATTTTGCTGGGCCTCTAAATGGTCGCAACAAACGTCGGACAGGCCCATGTTGAAGCCTCAGGCCTTCCGAGGGCCCCTAAGGCCGAATGAGGGCCTTCTGTCGGCTTTGTAGGGCACCTCAGGCTGGCTGGGGGCACCTCGGGCCCCGAGACAGCATTTAACATTTGCCCCCCCCCCCCCATTAGCAAATTTGGCACGGCTATGTGTGCAGCAATTACCCACATTGTGTGCATGTGTTAACTTCAGGTCGTCTCAAGTCAGGTCACTAGGTCACGTCAAGCACCTTGCCTCCAAAAATGTTTGTGGTCGTGCCAAAGCCACAGTGTTTGTCCGATAAATTTGAAACTTGCAGGATTTCATAAGGTCATAAGTACCTACAATTCGTTTATCTCGTTTTTTTTTATCGGTGACCTAAGGTCAGGTCAATTTCATGACCTAATTATAATTCAATTTGGGAAAATATACAAATGCTTCCTTTTCAGAGAATATCCATTGGAGCAGGCCAATTCTTTCAGAATCATATTATTTTAGCTCATTATTGATGAGCCAGGTGCAATTGTTGCTCAGTAGCCTCTGCAAAGTCGGCTGAGGTCATATCAGGTCACCAGCACCTTTTTGACAATAACTATTGATAGAATAAAGATAAAGACGTGCAAATGACACCACTGTGCTTGTTTCGTCGAGTCGCGTCGCTCCATATGCTACATGACCTACCTGGGTTACCAAATGACCTTGACCTGAGGTCAAATTTTGAAGTTGACCTAACCAGGTCACCATTAATGTTTGTTTTTCTCGAAGTACCTTTACGAGACAAACACGATGGTGTTAAAGTTAATGCTATATGTGTAACCAATACAAAGTTATTTATGAAAACGTTTTGGAAAAAATGTCCTCGTGACCTTTGGTGACATCTGGGGCCTCAACTATTGACCTGAGCTTAAATTTGAGTACACTATTTCATTTTCGTGAGCTTTCGATTAATTTGTTTCCCGTTTGTTGCTAGGGCCCTGATCGATGTGCGTCAGCACGTGCTGTCGTGCTGTTTGTCCAGCACCAATCACGGCCCAGTATTCAGCCTGCCTACCAATCATGACCCAGTATTCTGCCTACGTCAGGTCACGTGACCACAAAGGTCGGCTGTGGCCCTGGTCGATGTGCGTCATGTAGGCAGAATGATGTGAACACAAAGGTAGCCATGCTCAGGCCGTGCTGACAAAACGTGCTGACGCACATCGATCAGGGCCCAGGGCCTAGCTCTCATAGTTCCCAAGATATTTGGGGGTTTCTAGACCAAAGTCCTTTACTTGAAAAATGTGACCTTTGATGACCACTGGTAACCTCAATATTGACCTGAGCCAAATAATACCCGAAGTAACTTCGAATGGACTTGTAGAGAGCTTTAGAACGCTGTTTTCTGCGTCTCTCTATACTTTTTAGTTTTCGAGTTAGAGGGGGATTCCAATGGGATTTTGCACGCTGATCATTGGATAGGACCCTACCACATAATGCTGAAGGTGCCGGAGTGAGCCACCCTGGGCTGGGTCTCCAGCCACCTTCCATTGGCTGGGGGGGGGGGGGCGTTTTTTCGGCTCCACCCCTGGTTATCTTCCGAACCAATGATCGCCGAGAGACGTACAAGGCGGCATTCGAAAACTCTTAATGAGATAAATCTAAAGCATACTCGAAAGTTTCAAATTCAGGTCACATGTCATGTCACAGGCAGGTCAAAGGTCACAATCGAGGTATTTTAGTGTTCTGGGCCATACGTTCCATCCAAAGCCTTCGATTGCGACCATGATCACCACCCACAATGCTCTCAACGGTATAATACACATCCCGCATGAGCTAAAGTGAGATTGTTGGCAAAGGTCAAGGTCAGTTCACAAAAGGTCACTATGCACAAAATATCTACGAAAGTCATGCAACATATGTTTCATGGGTTATTTTACACGTATAATTCGAAAGTGATAGTCATTTTACCATCTAACCTCATTTAAGGGAAGTTAGTGTCAAGCTCAGGTCAAGGTCAGGCCACATAAGGTCAAAATTTGACATTTATACATCTAAATAAAATAGGCGTGTTTCTAGACCACTTTTGTCTCAGAAATAGTGTTGGCATTTCTTTGTCTGTATCTAGTCAATAAAAGCCAAAACACGCAATTAAAAAATATGACGTCATGAGTTACTCATACTTAGGGAGCCATAAGTCAGTCGAGAATAAAGATATTGCTTTGAAATTTTGTTTGGGTATTGTTCACATGTGGTTATCCATCATATATTCAGTTTTTTAATGTTGGAAAATGTTGATTTTCAGGGCATCCCCCTCCCCCCAAAAAGTGGGGTCAATAACCCAAATTATCAAATATCCGAGATGGCCCTTGCCATTTGTATCTTTTTACATTTTTCGATTGCATTTTTCTAAAAATATGGCATTTGTACAGTCTGTTAAAGTTTAGCTGATGTGTTCGTCAAACTCGTGTGTAGTGACGTCAGTAAAATCGCTATATCTCGATTTCATTCGACGAACTTGCTTCATTTTTGTACAGAAGACGTAACATTGATGTAGGGGAAGGTTACCGAAGTTTCACGGTGATAGCGCTATTGGTTTTTGAGCTATTGTGGAAGTTCGTCATGGGGGAGGGGGTGGGCGAAAAACGCCCACCCTCGAGCCAATGGAGGGTTAATGTACAAGGACACGAAATTGGATATTTTGCAAATCTATGGGGCATTTATTTTGGAATTGGTCTGCAAATAATTATGTATCGTTGTGGATCCACCAGTGGCATTAAATACTAAGCAAATAAATGGTAAAAATTCACATATCTTCCAAAACACCTACAAGCGTCCGTTCCTTTCCTCACCTTCATGGCGTGTGACTGGTGCTCCTGGCTGGAGAGCGTAGAGCGTGGAGCCTTCCCGCCACCGTTCTCCCGCCAAGCGTCAGCGCTCCACTGCCGACCGCCACCGCCGCCACTGCCTCCGACCAGACGCCACCCACCGTCTGCCAGCACCGGCCGCTGGTGACATCATACCGGCCACGTGACGTCATACCAGCCATGTGACGTCATATTGCTTTCGGCGCAGCGGTGGTGGCCGCTGTCAGATGGCGCAGTAGCAGTGGTTGGAGTGAAGGGTCAGGAGATTAATGTGTGGTTGGTAGGTATCATTCAGCTCTCAAAATGTCGGTTAAAATTTTAATAAAACTGCGGTAATATATATATTTTTTTTGGGGGGGGGGCTTCTTATTAATTCATTCATTTGTATCACGAACGCGAACAACCCAATCCCAGGACAAAATCAATAATTATAAATATAAACATTTACGACGCCACCCACTGTCTGAGATGTTGAGATCGTTGAGATGGATGTCAGAATGGCGCAGCGGCAAATGGAGTGAGTGAAGGCTCGAGAGAGAGAGGAATAACTGCAGGAGAGGAATGTTCGGTATCATTCAGAGAGAGGAATGACTGCAGGAGAGGAATGTTCGGTATCATTCAGAGAGAGGAATAACTGCAGGAGAGGAATGTTCGGTATCATTCAGAGAGGGAAATAACTGCAGGAGAGAGGAATAACTGCAGGAGAGGAATGTTCGGTATCATTCAGAGAGAGGAATGACTGCAGGAGAGGAATGTTCGGTATCATTCAGAGAGAGGAATGACTGCAGGACAGGAATGTTGGGTATCTTTCAGAGAGAGGAATAACTGCAGGAGAGGAATGGTCGGTATCTTTCAGAGAGAGGAATAACTGCAGGAGAGGAATGGTCGGTATCTTTC
>JAXIVJ010017289.1:0-5000 GCA_036785665.1 Chirona hameri
GTCTCCTGTCTCTGTCTCTGTCTCTGTCTCTGTCTCTGTCTCTGTCTCTGTCTCTGTCTCTGTCTCTGTCTCTGTCTCTGTCTCTGTCTCTGTCTCTGTCTCTGTCTCTGTCTCTGTCTCTGTCTCTGTCTCTGTCTCTGTCTCTGTCTCTGTCTCTGTCTCTGTCTCTGTCTCTGTCTCTGTCTCTGTCTCTGTCTCTGTCTCTGTCTCTGTCTCTGTCTCTGTCTCTGTCTCTGTCTCTGTCTCTGTCTCTGTCTCTGTCTCTGTCTCTGTCTCTGTCTCTGTCTCTGTCTCTGTCTCTGTCTCTGTCTCTGTCTCTGTCTCTGTCTCTGTCTCTGTCTCTGTCTCTGTCTCTGTCTCTGTCTCTGTCTCTGTCTCTGTCTCTGTCTCTGTCTCTGTCTCTGTCTCTGTCTCTGTCTCTGTCTCTGTCTCTGTCTCTGTCTCTGTCTCTGTCTCTGTCTCTGTCTCTGTCTCTGTCTCTGTCTCTGTCTCTGTCTCTGTCTCTGTCTCTGTCTCTGTCTCTGTCTCTGTCTCTGTCTCTGTCTCTGTCTCTGTCTCTGTCTCTGTCTCTGTCTCTGTCTCTGTCTCTGTCTCTGTCTCTGTCTCTGTCTCTGTCTCTGTCTCTGTCTCTGTCTCTGTCTCTGTCTCTGTCTCTGTCTCTGTCTCTGTCTCTGTCCTCTGTCTCTGTCTCTGTCTCTGTCTCTGTCTCTGTCTCTGTCTCTGTCTCTGTCTCTGTCTCTGTCTCTGTCTCTGTCTCTGTCTCTGTCTCTGTCTCTGTCTCTGTCTCTGTCTCTGTCTCTGTCTCTGTCTCTGTCCTCTGTCTCTGTCTCTGTCTCTGTCTCTGTCTCTGTCTCTGTCTCTGTCTCTGTCTCTGTCTCTGTCTGTCTCTGTCTCTGTCTCTGTCTCTGTCTCTGTCTCTGTCTCTGTCTCTGTCTCTGTCTCTGTCTCTCTGTCTCTGTCTCTGTCTCTGTCTCTGTCTCTGTCTCTGTCTCTGTCTCTGTCTCTGTCTCTGTCTCTGTCTCTGTCTCTGTCTCTGTCTCTGTCTCTGTCCTGTCTCTGTCTCTGTCTCTGTCTCTGTCTCTGTCTCTGTCTCTGTCTCTGTCTCTGTCTCTGTCTCTGTCTCTGTCTCTGTCTCTGTCTCTGTCTCTGTCTCTGTCTCTGTCCTCTGTCTCTGTCTCTGTCTCTGTCTCTGTCTCTGTCTCTGTCCTCTGTCTCTGTCTCTGTCTCTGTCTCTGTCTCTGTCTCTGTCTCTGTCTCTGTCTCTGTCTCTGTCTCTGTCTCTGTCTCTGTCTCTGTCTCTGTCTCTGTCTCTGTCTCTGTCTCTGTCTCTGTCTCTGTCTCTGTCTCTGTCTCTGTCTCTGTCTCTGTCTCTGTCTCTGTCTCTGTCTCTGTCTCTGTCTCTGTCTCTGTCTCTGTCTCTGTCTCTGTCTCTGTCTCTGTCTCTGTCTCTGTCTCTGTCTCTGTCTCTGTCTCTGTCTCTGTCTCTGTCTCTGTCTCTGTCTCTGTCTCTGTCTCTGTCTCTGTCTCTGTCTCTGTCTCTGTCTCTGTCTCTGTCTCTGTCTCTGTCTCTGTCTCTGTCTCTGTCTCTGTCTCTGTCTCTGTCTCTGTCTCTGTCTCTGTCTCTGTCTCTGTCTCTGTCTCTGTCTCTGTCTCTGTCTCTGTCTCTGTCTCTGTCTCTGTCTCTGTCTCTGTCTCTGTCTCTGTCTCTGTCTCTGTCTCTGTCTCTGTCTCTGTCTCTGTCTCTGTCTCTGTCTCTGTCTCTGTCTCTGTCTCTGTCTCTGTCTCTGTCTCTGTCTCTGTCTCTGTCTCTGTCTCTGTCTCTGTCTCTGTCTCTGTCTCTGTCTCTGTCTCTGTCTCTGTCTCTGTCTCTGTCTCTGTCTCTGTCTCTGTCTCTGTCTCTGTCTCTGTCTCTGTCTCTGTCTCTGTCTCTGTCTCTGTCTCTGTCTCTGTCTCTGTCCTCTGTCTCTGTCTCTGTCTCTGTCTCTGTCTCTGTCTCTGTCTCTGTCTCTGTCTCTGTCTCTGTCTCTGTCTCTGTCTCTGTCTCTGTCTCTGTCTCTGTCTCTGTCCTCTGTCTCTGTCTCTGTCTCTGTCTCTGTCTCTGTCTCTGTCTCTGTCTCTGTCTCTGTCTCTGTCTCTGTCCTCTGTCTCTGTCTCTGTCTCTGTCTCTGTCTCTGTCTCTGTCTCTGTCTCTGTCTCTGTCTCTGTCTCTGTCTCTGTCTCTGTCTCTGTCTCTGTCTCTGTCTCTGTCTCTGTCTCTGTCTCTGTCTCTGTCTCTGTCTCTGTCTCTGTCTCTGTCTCTGTCTCTGTCTCTGTCTCTGTCTCTGTCTCTGTCTCTGTCTCTGTCTCTGTCTCTGTCTCTGTCCTCTGTCTCTGTCTCTGTCTCTGTCTCTGTCTCTGTCTCTGTCTCTGTCTCTGTCTCTGTCTCTGTCTCTGTCTCTGTCTCTGTCTCTGTCTCTGTCTCTGTCTCTGTCTCTGTCTCTGTCTCTGTCTCTGTCTCTGTCTCTGTCTCTGTCTCTGTCTCTGTCTCTGTCTCTGTCTCTGTCTCTGTCTCTGTCTCTGTCTCTGTCTCTGTCTCTGTCTCTGTCTCTGTCTCTGTCTCTGTCTCTGTCTCTGTCTCTGTCTCTGTCTCTGTCTCTGTCTCTGTCTCTGTCTCTGTCTCTGTCTCTGTCTCTGTCTCTGTCTCTGTCTCTGTCTCTGTCTCTGTCTCTGTCTCTGTCTCTGTCTCTGTCTCTCTGTCTCTGTCTCTGTCTCTGTCTCTGTCTCTGTCTCTGTCTCTGTCTCTGTCTCTGTCTCTGTCTCTGTCTCTGTCTCTGTCTCTGTCTGTCTCTGTCTCTGTCTCTGTCTCTGTCTCTGTCTCTGTCTCTGTCTCTGTCTCTGTCTCTGTCTCTGTCTCTGTCTCTGTCTCTGTCTCTGTCTCTGTCTCTGTCTCTGTCTCTGTCTCTGTCTCTGTCTCTGTCTCTGTCTCTGTCTCTGTCTCTGTCTCTGTCTCTGTCTCTGTCTCTGTCTCTGTCTCTGTCTCTGTCTCTGTCTCTGTCTCTGTCTCTGTCTCTGTCTCTGTCTCTGTCTCTGTCTCTGTCTCTGTCTCTGTCTCTGTCTCTGTCTCTGTCTCTGTCTCTGTCTCTGTCTCTGTCTCTGTCTCTGTCTCTGTCTCTGTCTCTGTCTCTGTCTCTGTCTCTGTCTCTGTCTCTGTCTCTGTCTCTGTCTCTGTCTCTGTCTCTGTCTCTGTCTCTGTCTCTGTCTCTGTCTGTCTCTGTCTCTGTCTCTGTCTCTGTCTCTGTCTCTGTCTCTGTCTCTGTCTCTGTCTCTGTCTCTGTCTCTGTCTCTGTCTCTGTCTCTGTCTCTGTCTCTGTCTCTGTCTCTGTCTCTGTCTCTGTCTCTGTCTCTGTCTCTGTCTCTGTCTCTGTCTCTGTCTCTGTCTCTGTCTCTGTCTCTGTCTCTGTCTCTGTCTCTGTCTCTGTCTCTGTCTCTGTCTCTGTCTCTGTCTCTGTCTCTGTCTCTGTCTCTGTCTCTGTCTCTGTCTCTGTCTCTGTCTCTGTCTCTGTCTCTGTCTCTGTCTCTGTCTCTGTCTCTGTCTCTGTCTCTGTCTCTGTCTCTGTCTCTGTCTCTGTCTCTGTCTCTGTCTCTGTCTCTGTCTCTGTCTCTGTCTCTGTCTCTGTCTCTGTCTCTGTCTCTGTCTCTGTCTCTGTCTCTGTCTCTGTCTCTGTCTCTGTCTCTGTCTCTGTCTCTGTCTCTGTCTCTGTCTCTGTCTCTGTCTCTGTCTCTGTCTCTGTCTCTGTCTCTGTCTCTGTCTCTGTCTCTGTCTCTGTCTCGTCTCTGTCTCTGTCTCTGTCTCTGTCTCTGTCTCTGTCTCTGTCTCTGTCTCTGTCTCTGTCTCTGTCTCTGTCTCTGTCTCTGTCTCTGTCTCTGTCTCTGTCTCTGTCTCTGTCTCTGTCTCTGTCTCTGTCTCTGTCTCTGTCTCTGTCTCTGTCTCTGTCTCTGTCTCTGTCTCTGTCTCTGTCTCTGTCTCTGTCTCTGTCTCTGTCTCTGTCTCTGTCTCTGTCTCTGTCTCTGTCTCTGTCTCTGTCTGTCTCTGTCTCTGTCTCTGTCTCTGTCTCTGTCTCTGTCTCTGTCTCTGTCTCTGTCTCTGTCTCTGTCTCTGTCTCTGTCTCTGTCTCTGTCTCTGTCTCTGTCTCTGTCTCTGTCTCTGTCTCTGTCTCTGTCTCTGTCTCTGTCTCTGTCTCTGTCTCTGTCTCTGTCTCTGTCCTCTGTCTCTGTCTCTGTCTCTGTCTCTGTCTCTGTCTCTGTCTCTGTCTCTGTCTCTGTCTCTGTCTCTGTCTCTGTCTCTGTCTCTGTCTCTGTCTCTGTCTCTGTCTCTGTCTCTGTCTCTGTCTCTGTCTCTGTCTCTGTCTCTGTCTCTGTCTCTGTCTCTGTCTCTGTCTCTGTCTCTGTCTCTGTCTCTGTCTCTGTCTCTGTCTCTGTCTCTGTCTCTGTCTCTGTCTCTGTCTCTGTCTCTGTCTCTGTCTCTGTCTCTGTCTCTGTCTCTGTCTCTGTCTCTGTCTCTGTCTCTGTCTCTGTCTCTGTCTCTGTCTCTGTCTCTGTCTCTGTCTCTGTCTCTGTCTCTGTCTCTGTCTCTGTCTCTGTCTCTGTCTCTGTCTCTGTCTCTGTCTCTGTCTCTGTCTCTGTCTCTGTCTCTGTCTCTGTCTCTGTCTCTGTCTCTGTCTCTGTCTCTGTCTCTGTCTCGTCTCTGTCTCTGTCTCTGTCTCTGTCTCTGTCTCTGTCTCTGTCTCTGTCTCTGTCTCTGTCTCTGTCTCTGTCTCTGTCTCTGTCTGTCTCTGTCTCTGTCTCTGTCTCTGTCTCTGTCTCTGTCTCTGTCTCTGTCTCTGTCTCTGTCTCTGTCTCTGTCTCTGTCTCTGTCTCTGTCTCTGTCTCTGTCTCTGTCTCTGTCTCTGTCTCTGTCTCTGTCTCTGTCTCTGTCTCTGTCTCTGTCTCTGTCTCTGTCTCTGTCTCTGTCTCTGTCTCTG
>JAXIVJ010017289.1:10000-26556 GCA_036785665.1 Chirona hameri
GGGAAAAATCCCCAACATTTTCAAAGATATTAGAAAAACCGGAATATATGTGAGAGAACTGAGTATGGACAATACTCATACCAAATTTCAAAGCAATATCTCTATTATTGACGGAGTGATGGCTTCCTAAGTGCAAGACACTGATGACGTCATTTTTTATAACTTTTTTTGACATTTTTGGACAAGATACGAACAAATCATTACTTTTTGTTGATTTCTGAGCCAAAACTGGTGTAGGAACATGCCTTTTATTTACATTTATCAATTTCTAATTTTGAGGCTTTCTGAAGAGCAAAATTGCTGTTCTGGACGTGGTAAATCCGAGGTCATTCACTTGACCTGGAAGGTCACCCGTTGACTTGAAACCTAAAAATCGCATACTGTTAGATTCCTCCCATGACAGGCAACATGCTGGTTCTTACCGCATTGCTCTAAGTTGCTTGGTTTGGAAGTTAACCCGCGCGGCGCTGGGGGGGGGGGGGGGGGGTAAATTTTACCCCCCCTCCCGGATTTTCTCCATAACTTGACAACTATGACAGATATCAAAGTGAAACTTACGGTAGCTTATGGTGCATCAATTCTACGTCTTCTGCCGTTTTTTTTATTCGTGAAAAATTGTGGCAGAACATGACGTTTTAGTGACGTCATGCCATGTCATTTTTGGTGAAAAAATGTTAAATGTTTGGAAAATCGTAGAAAATAGCGTGTTACTGCAAATTGAAAATAAAAGGCGTCAAAAGAAGGGAAATAACATTGTCTTTGACATGGCTATCTCATATTTTCAAAATTTTGGGTTTTTGACCCCCAAAAATGCAAAAAAACTTATTTTTGGGGAAGAATTTCCACAAAAGTTTTTTGTTTGTAGATTTTCAAAAAAAACGGAAGATATATTAGAGAACCGAGTATGAACGATGTTCAAACCAAATTTCAAAGCAATTTCTTTAATTTTGACTGACTTATGGCTCTCTAAGAACAAGTAACTCATGACGTCATTTTTTAAAATTGCGTTTTTTGGCTTTTACTGACCAGATACAGACAAATAAAGGCCACCACTGTATTTCAAAGACAAAACTAGTCCAGAAACATGCAATGTTTATTTAGATTAATCAATTTCAAATTGTGACCTTATTGTGACCTGACCTTGACCTGAGGACGATTATATGGTGTCAGACTGTGAAAATGACTGCTTCTATCGAATTATACGTGTAAAATAACCCATACAACATGTGTCGCATGGCTTTCGTAGACCTGTGACCTTGTGTGACCTGACCTTGACCTTGACCTTTGCTTACAATTTCACTTTTACTTATGCGGGAAATGCATTATACACTCTGGAGCACTTTGTGAGATAATAGTTGCAATATAAGGCTTTGGATGGAATGTATAGCCCCAAAAACTCAAATACTTACATTTTACATTTGACCTGACCGTGACCTGACATGTGACCTTATTGTAAGAATTTCGAGTATGCATTCGATTCTTCTTGTTGAGAGCTTGCGATCGCCGCATTGCGCGTCTCGCTGCGGTTATTGGTTCGGAAGATACGAGTGGGGGTAAAATTTACCCCCCAGCGCCGCGCGTTCGGCTGGAGACCCCAGCGCCGCGCGGGTTAACACGGGGGGGGGGATGTCAGCCCCCCCCCCCCCGTAGGGCGAAGGTGAAAAAGCTCCCGTAGGGCGAGGGTTAAATCGGCTATCAATGCATAAGCAAGCGAAATCCGATGAGTTTTCAGAATTGTATGATACTTTTGGGGATTCCCCCCCCCTCCCCAACCACCCGTTCTGGATGCCCCAATGCTGTCATTACTGTCATTAACAGATCAGAGTTATGTGATCAGAACTCTCTCAAGTGTTGACCCCGGGTACTGTACTGCCGCCCTGGCGGTGACCCCGGCCACTAATCAGCCCGGTTTTGCCACCCTGGCGGTGACCCCGCCCCCAGTGGCAAGTATTAGTATCCCCGCCCCTGCAGCGTTGCCCCGGCCCCTGGCAGTGACCCCGGGCAGTAGCCCAGTACTGCCGCCCTACTGAAGGCCCCGTCGGCCTGTGTCGGCCAAGGTCCGGCGGCGGCGGCCGTCGTGGCGACAGCCGGTTAGTGGCTCGTCACGACGGCGCCGACACGGGAAGCTGGTCTGAGTCACGAACTGACCCGGCACGACGCCCACCCGGCGACTCACCGGCACAGTAGCGACCCTGCCGGACTGCAACGTCAGCGGCCCCGCTCCTGCCGGACTGCAACGTCAGCGGCCCCGCTCCTGCCGGACTGCAACGTCAGCGGCCCCGCTCCTGCCGAACTGCAACATCAGTGGCCCCGCTCCTGTCGGACTGCAACGTCAGCGGCCCCGCTCCTGCCGGACTGCAACGCCAGCGGCCCCGCTCCTGCCGGACTGCAACGTCAGCGGCCCCGCTCCTGTCGAACTGCAACGTCAGCGGCCCGCTCCTGCCGGACTGCAACGTCAGCGGCCCCGCTCCTGCCGAACTGCAACGTCAGCGGCCCCGCTCCTGCCGGACTGCAACGTCAGAGGCCCGCTCCTGCCGGACTGCAACGTCAGCGGCCCCGCTCCTGCCGGACTGCAACGTCAGAGGCCCGCTCCTGCCGGACTGCAACGTCAGCTGCCCCGCTCCTGCCGGACTGCAACGTCAGAGGCCCGCTCCTGCCGGACTGCAACGTCAGCGGCCCCGCTCCTGCCGGACTGCAACGTCAGCGGCCCCGCTCCTGCCGGACTGCAACGTCAGCGGCCCCGCTCCTGCCGGACTGCAACGTCAGCGGCCCCGCTCCTGCCGGACTGCAACGTCAGCGGCCCCGCTCCTGCCAAACTGCAACGTCAGAGGCCCGCTCCTGCCGGACTGCAACGTCAGCGGCCCCGCTCCTGCCGGACTGCAACATCAGCGGCCCCGCTCCTGCCGGACTGCAACGTCAGCGGCCCCGCTCCTGCCCCTACCGGGACGAGGCAGTTTAGTGGTGAGAAATGATGACAACTTGCTTTCTGGGGACCTTTGATTTCATACCGCGAAAACAACACACACCGGACATTCCTATATCGACACAACATAATCAGCTGACAGACTTGCAGTCCGAGTGACCTTTCACCAGACATCAGACGCTGTTTGATGTTTGGCTTTCGTGGCAGGAATGTAATCGGCAACATGCAATGGCATGCACATAGAGTTCGACGATATTTGTCACCGTTATCATCACCCCTGTAGGGCAACTCCCTCTCACTAGATCAACATCCGCGTGTCCGTCCGTCCGTGAGTAACCTGACCTTGGCCCACATCCGGCGCCGATCCCATGGGATTTTTGTAACACTCCGGAAGCGCCTCCGGCAAGGGTGAACTGTGTCCGCTGACAATGCTGCCTAACACGCCCGGTAACGAGCTACTGCGGCCGCTTCTGCGGCCGTCGATCGGGGACAGAAACACTTCACACAGGCTGCAGAGTGGCTTGGTGAAAGGATATTACATTTCATTGGGTCCTTCCTTGTGGGAGGCTCTCTTCTCTCGAGGTCACCGAAAACAAACAATGAGTGAAAAGCTTGATGGATATTTTAGCTGCATAGTGTGATGTCATAATCTGTGATGTTTGCAATGGTTTAAGTCAAGTGCTGTCAGCAGCCTCCCTGCGAACTGCGAAGTAAGCCGAGCTGCTGAGCATATCCGATGTATACTGCCTTGGCCACTGGCCATCCTGTGCTGATAGCAGCACAACTTAGTAAGGCTCAACTAAACCGAATTGGGCGCCTTAAAATGGTTTAATCACTTACTGGTTTTGGGACGCGAATGTAGTTTATTTATTACGTCTCGTAAAACATGTTGGTATTGAATTGGGGCGAGATCTAGGTCATACGATGGGCCTATTAGTTTAAAGTGGTCGTACGTGCAATAAATCAGTTATAGTGCCTCTCAGCCTTTGATGCTCACTTCTTTGGGGTCACTACATAAATATAAATATGGCATTCTGAGCTGACATTACGAATTATTTCCTCATTTCCACGTCCGTAACAAGGACAGGTAATTTTAGTGACAAGCTTTCAATGCCTTTCTCTGACGAGCAGTGCAAGAGTGTCGTGTTGTGACATTTACATCTCTCTTGTCAAACAGGGATTTAAATGTCACAAAATGTAGTTAAAGGGATTGCGGTCTCTTACATACAGAAGTGTATTTTTACAAACTCTAGTATTACCTCGCTAGGCGGATCCTAAGGGTTACAAATACATCAGTATATAATGATATTCAGCATTTTAAGCAGTGTTTAAGTGCTGAGCATATATAACAAGATTCACAATGTGTCTGGTGTTGTGGCATTATTTTATCCACAAACGAAGATTTTGCGTAGGAAAAACGTAAATTTTGTTTTGCAGTTTATGCATTATTTGATCACTGTTATATCTTACGATGGAATGACAGAACCATATAAGAACCATATCAAAAGACACTTAAAACGCCGTCCATACACGCGTATCAACCGAACAAAAATCGCGACTCGCATCTCTAATCGCGACTCGCATCTCTAATCGCGACTCGCATCTCTAATCGCGACTCGCATCTCTAATCGCGACTCGCATCTCTAATCGCGACTCGCATCTCTAATCGCGACTCGCATCTCTAATCGCGACTCGCATCTCTAATCGCGACTCGCATCTCTAATCGCGACTCGCATCTCTAATCGCGACTCGCATCTCTAATCGTGATCTAAACACTAATCTAAACATCTCGCATCTCTAAACACTAATCGCGGTTCGCTTCTCTAATCGCGATCTAAACACTAATCTAAACATATCACATCTCTAAACACTAATCGCGACTCGCATCTCTAATCGCGATCAAAACACTAATCTAAACATCCCGCATCTCTAAACACTAATCGCGACTCGCATCTCTAATCGCGATATAAACACTAATCTAAACATCCCGCATCTCTAAACACTAATCGCGTCTCGCATCTCTAATCGCGATCTAAACACTAATCTAAACATCCCGCATCTCTAAACACTAATCGCGACTCGCATCTCTAATCGCGATATAAACACTAATCTAAACATCCCGCATCTCTAAACACCAATCGCGACTCGCATCTCTAATCGCGACTCGCATCTCTAATCGCGACTCGCATCTCTAATCGCGACTCGCATCTCTAATCGCGACTCGCATCTCTAATCGCGACTCGCATCTCTAATCGCGACTCACATCTCTAATCGCGATATAAACACTAATCTAAACATCTCGCATCTCTAAACACTAATCGCGACTCGCATCTCTAATCGCGATCTAAACACTAATCTAAACATCCCGCATCTCTAAACACTAATCGCGACTCGCATCTCTAATCGCGATCTAAACACTAATCTAAACATCTCGCATCTCTAAAGGCGGCCGCTCACTAGGCCATTCGGCGCACGGAGGTCGCGATATCGCTACGACTTTCCGCGCATCTTTAGCGACATTCCGCCTTCGCGTCAGCCGAAACGTCAAAAATCGCGGACGAATGTCGTCGGCCGGCCATCTGCGGACCGGCGGAAAAAAGCTGATTCGAACGAGCTTTTTTCGGCGACTGAACGCCGCGGAGCCGCGGACAACAAAATTGATCAGGCTACAGTGGCGAATCTATGCAAGACAGAGGTGCACATTTTGCACAGCATGCTCTTGCCGCTGTGAAATTTATTATGGAAAAGTTTCGTGGTTCTAAACTTACATCTTCGTCGAAAAATGGCCATAATTAATTTACCTTGTGACAGGCTGTAGGCACAGGTTGCGACATGCTGTAGGTCGGCGGGGCGGAATCTCGCGAACAGACAGCGCCGAATCCGCCGGAACAAGGAATATATTCAGCGGTATCGACGCGATTTTCCGAGGCGGAATGTCGCAGTATATCGCGCGCCGAATGGCCTAGTGTGCGGCCGCCTTAAGGACTAATCGCGACTCGCATCTCTAATCGCGATACAAACACTAATCTAAACATCTCGCATCTCTAAACACTAATCGCGACTCGCATCTCTAATCGCAATCTAAACACTAATCTAAACATCCCGCATCTCTAAACACTAATCGCGACTCGCATCTCTAATCGCGATCTAAGCACTAATCTAAACATCCCGCACCTCTAAACACTAATCGCGACTCGCATCTCTAATCGCGACTCGCATCTCTAATCGCGATATAAACACTAATCTAAACATCCCGATCTCTAAACACTAATCGCGACTCGCATCTCTAATCGCGATCTAAACACTAATCTAAACATCCCGCATCTCTAAACACTAATCGCGACTCGCATCTCTAATCGCGATCTAAACACTAATCTAAACATCCCGCATCTCTAAACACTAATCGCGACTCGCAACTCTAATCGCAATCTAAACACTAATCTAAACATCCCGCATCTCTAAACACTAATCGCGACTCGCATCTCTAATCGCGATCTAAACACTAATCTAAACATCCCGCATCTCTAAACACTAATCGCGACTCGCATCTCTATGGTGTCTTGGTTTGTCCCTTTACTTTTGATGAATGTAGCTGACACACATATCCTACTCACTATCACTGCCAGTGGAATGCCAGTGCATACCCACAATTCACCACTATACGTGATCTATGAGACACACGATGGAGACTCCTTTCCAGATCTGTAATCTCAGGAATTTCAACATGTGTCGACACAGCGCTCGTAGGATTCAGCAGATACTTGGGGCCCGAAACAAGCAAAAGAACAGACTCGGCAGGTGACTAAGTAGGTGATATATCTCACAGCGTCCGCGTTTTACAAATTAGAGCAAGACTAGACGACTGATTTGGTCGCGATTTTGAAGAAATGCACCACTACAAATATGTCGCGAGAGCGCGGATGAGAGGGGCAAGCCTCGGCTAACGGGGAATGGGCGGGAGTGGCGTGGAATATCCCATAGAACAGGACAAATATGGAGAACCGTGTCCGGGTAGTAATATGCTGCGTGACAGGTGTCTTTAACTTCAGCTGTCAGGTATTCTGAGGTATGAATAGTGGACGATATCGGTGTTGTAGATGACAAGATGAATGGTAGGATGAGTCAGTTTGCGTTAGGCCAGACAAACAATAAGCAGTTAGACATGAACACGCATGCTGCTAGTGTTAAATTTAACAAAAAGGAAAAGCTCATCGAGACTGACGATAGTTCCTTTCTCATATGCACGTAAAAAAGGCACATCCGAAATTACAGTGATGCCTCATCATTTTTAATGGATCAAAGTCCTCGGTGGATTCGGAATTCAGGTCTTTGGTGTTGCATGTCGGGATTCTTTATTGGAATGCGAGCGCACATCTCATTTCGACATGCAGTAGGTACTTGGAGCATACTGCTCAGTTTTTGTTGATTACGCCGGTGATATAATATTATATATGCTTACGCTTTTTGCAAATAAAGAAAATTGTTCCAACAATATCGACAGACCATCACTCATCATGATCATGTAACTTATCGTTGATGTTGTCGATCCGAGATGAACGTCATGTATCTGGAACTCACACAGGACAACTTAGCTTTTTGTGTTGCTACGTATTATACCATTTTTGCAACCGCGTTCAAATTCGTGTTAACTGGTTCGCAGTGAGTCTTTGTCTTTATTTCTGTCCTTATCTACTTGCACGAAAACAATATCTGGAACTTTGCAGTTTGCACCTATCTTCGTATCGCCAGTTCTTCTCGGTAACGCTTCACTTACAGCAATGCAGGCATGATATGTGTTTTGCTCGCTGTCATCCAGATCTCAGGTTTTACAGCAATCAGACGACCATTGAGAGCTATTGCGACCATTGAGAGCCACCAAATGCCTTGTAGTCCAGCATCCAGTACAGCCACACCATGCCAAAGCTAAACATGTCAGACCAAACCTTGATACCGAAGGCATCAAATTTAGACATCTCCCGTCAGCTGGGGTTTTGCTGATGGATACAAAATTAACGAAATATTGCCCCATCCCAATTTTGAATTCATTCAACTTAAAACAAATAAGCTAGCTATCATCGATCGAAAGCCCTTGAAGCTGCGCTCTTCAGAAGCTTTCGCTAAATGAAGTCCCTTCTTTCCGCTATTTTTTAGTAACGTTAATTCTGTTTTCGCCCTTGTCACAAGTTTTCGCTATTTGTTTCTCCTCCGTTGTCACGTGTCATGCTCGCTAACGATCTGTATATGTCGGCTGACGCCACTGCATTTTCTCTGGCGGCATCATCCCGGCATCAGCGGCAGCGCCGGCGTCAACTCCTGGCGGCGGTAGCCGTGCCGGTTCTCAAGGTCGGCCGCGGCGGGCCGAACGGCTGGCCGGGTGGCCTTTTTGCCGGTCACCACCGCCGCCGCTGTCTCTGTGGACAGAGCGGAGTAAACGTGATGTGAGGTGGACAGAGCGGGGTAAACGTGGAGACAGAACGGGGTAAACGTGGAGACAGAGCGGGGTAAACGTGGAAACAGAGCGGGGTAAACGGGGAGACAGCGGGGTAAACGTGGAGACAGAGCGGGGTAGATGGGGATTGAGGTAGAGATGTAGTTTTGTCTTTATACATTTAGTCCGAATGTTTTGATGGGATGGATTTCCGAGATCAGGGCCTACGCTAAGATAAGCTTCTTTCGCCGGCCCTGACCCCACCATCCGACCGCGCAGTTCCAGTCACCGGCAGAATTTAGAGGCGACATTTTAACGTCCCCTAACGACTGAGGACGGTCCGCCCGGCTCGCTGGCTTCATTCAATAACAGGGAAACCTATTAACGGTTAGGATGCCGAAGTAAGTGAGCGGTCAGACGGCCCCACCGTACGACGAGTAGGCGTCTCCGGTAGAATTTAGAGGCGAAAGTGTACCGTCTCCTAACGACTGACGGTCCGCCCGGCTCGCTGGCTTTATCTGACCTTGAACGCGGCCGCTGCCACCGGCCGCAGGTCATCTCCGCCAGGAGCAAGTAGCGAGCTCCGGAGCGACTCGAACGCACCTTGCCAGGGCGAGTTAGATCGTAAGCCCAGCGCTCTCCCGACTGAGCTACACGGGCGGCGGGGTTGCGGGGTAGTTTGAATGTTAGAGTGGGGTAAAGTAGCGTGGACAGAGAGGGATAAACGTGGGGTGAGGTACAATGGCGTACCCAGGATTCATTCCAGGAGGGGACAATTTTTCCCCGGGGGGGGGGGGGGAAATTGTAATAAAACATAAAGTACCCTCACCAAAAAAACGCACCGTATTTGGCCCACTGTATTTTTAAAAGGACATTTTCACCATTTCTCAACAAAATAAAATATTTTTTTGTTTTCGACCAAAGGGGGCACGTACAGACCTTCAGAGGGGGGGGGGGGGGATTGCCCCCCCCCCCCCTTGTGTACGCCTATGGTGAGGTATAGGTGGAGAGATTTAAGTAAATGTATAATGAGGTAGAGGCGTTTGGAAGGGTAAACGTAGAGCCAGGTAGAGATGTAGGTAGTTGAAAAGGGATAAAGTGGGATAGAGTAGTGAAGATAGAGCGGGGTAGACTGAGAGTGAGGTAGAGGTAGAGAGCGGAGCAAACGTGGAATTAGGTAGAGGTAGAGAGCGGGGTAGACGGAGAGTGATGTAGAGGTAGAGAGCGGGGCAGACTGAGAGTGAGGTAGAAGTAGAGAGCGGGGTAGACGGAGAGTGAGGTAGAGGTAGAGAGCGGGGTAGACGTAGAGTGAGGTAGAAGTAGAGAGCGGGATAGACTGAGAGTAAGGTAGAGGTAGAGAGCGGGGTAGACGGAGAGTTAGGCAGAGGTTAGGTTAGGATAGGTTAGGATAATTCAGTCGTCAGTATGGACGGCGATGTCCTCAGAAGGACGATTATGAAATAACATATGCTTGAAAAGCTATTACTCTGCCAAAACACTAGTGGATGTTAATATATAAATGTACATCAGATAGAGAATTCACTGAAGAATCTACATAATGTGGTGGGTTGTATCTATTGTTGGTAAATATTGGGTAATTTTTACCAAAACAGTCCTAGAAGGCCTGCTGTCTTCAGATTGGACGCTTCAAATTCATGAAGTGCCTTCAGAATGGACGGGAGGTCTTCAGATTGGACGATATTTGACCAAAAACATAATCTGATGTCAGATTTGAGGGCAGGCAAAATATTTTGTCCCCTGAAGGAAACTTTGGTGTCCTCAAATCTGACGCTCGGGTTAGGTCCGGAGGTCCGGCCTAAGTGCCTTCGTCTATAATGGAGACAGTGATGTACACGCTTACCCTCGCCCTGGTGGGGGCGGTCAAACCATAGGGTTTTCGGACATAGCGGGAAAACGGCGGCGCGCAGCGCCGCCAAATTCGGTCTAGCTGTTCGGGCATCAATTACCCACATTGCGTGAAAGTCATTTCAGGTCAGGTCACTAGGTCACTTCAAGTGACCTTACTTCACAAATTGTTGTGGTCGTGCCAAAGCCACAGTCTTTGTCAGAGATATTTGAAACTTGCAGGATTGCATAAGGTCATAAGTAGGTACCTACAATTCGTTTATCTCGGATTTTGTTTTTGTATCGGCGAATGAAGGTCAGATTCATCCCATCGCCATCGAGACGCGGTCTCATTTCAAATGTGGGACTTCCCCTCAAGCTTTCTCCCGAATGATAAGAATGCAAAGTCCGGCTGAAGATACGTTGAAAGAAATTGTATTTTTCACATTGCATAGGTGAAATATAATCTGGACAATGCGCAATGACAATGACAATGCGCAGTTCAATGCGATGCGCGACATTGGTAAGTTGGTGCCGCGACCGGGCTTCCCGAAAGCCGGCGCTTTTCGGGTGAACACAGTGAACAAATGCAGGCCGGCCATCCCACAGTACAAATATCACAAAACCGAATAATGTGTGCAGCGGTCAGTGCCACGTGTCGGCGTTGCCGCCCGCGGCCGAGTGCGTTGAGTGCGAGGCCGGCTGGTGTGCGGCAATGGCGCGTGGCAGCCTCTCAGCATCTGGCGCGGCGAGCTGAGCGGATGCGGCGAGCGGACAGCGGCCGGCTGCCCGCCGGAGACCAACGGCGGTGACACCGCCTGCTGCAGCGTCGCCATGCGCCCCGCGTGCCATCAGCGACTGGTACGGCAATGCAGACTGCTGCTGACGCTGCATCAACAACTGTTGCTGCCGCTGCTGTTGGTTCTCCTCCTTCTGGTGCTGCGTCTGTCCGGGGGTGTTGGCGCGGGGTGTGCTCTGCTGGCCGCCGGAACCCCGCAGCAACTGGTCGGGAGCGCTCGCCGAGCCGCCGCAGCAGGCGTTAGCTGCTGCAGCTTCGGCCCGGCGCCCGGCACTGACACTCCGGGACTGGCGCCGGCACCGGCCGCGCCGGGACCCGCCAACCTGTCGACAACACAGAGACCACACAGTCAGCACAGGCAACACAGCTCTCGGATACGTCTTTATCGCAGTACTGCCGTCCAGACAGGATCACGTCACATCACACGTCATGTATTAACAGCTCCACACAGTTCTTCAGCGGAGGTCAGGCCAGGTCAGATCAGGTCAGCTCCACACAGTCCCGCAGCAGAGGTCAGGTCACCCGGCACACCACAGCACACCACACGGCACACCACGGCACGTCAGCCGACACATCACCCGGCACACCACGGCACGTCACCCGACACATCGCCCGACACACCACGGCACGTCACCCGACACATCACCCGACACCACGGCACGTCACCCGACACATCACCCGACACACCACGGCACGTCACCCGACACATCACCCGACATACCACGGCATGTCACCCGACACATCACCCGGCATACCACGGCATGTCACCCGACACATCACCCGGCATACCACGGCACGTCACCCGACACATCACCCGACACACCACGGCACGTCACCCGACACATCACCCGGCATACCACGGCACGTCACCCGACACATCACGGCACGTCACCCGACACATCACCCGGCACACCACGGCACGTCACCCGACACATCACCCGGCATACCACGGCACGTCACCCGACACATCACCCGGCATACCACGGCACGTCACCCGACACATCACCCGGCACACCACGGCACGTCACCCGACACATCACCCGACACACCACGGCACGTCACCCGACACATCACCCGGCATACCACGGCACGTCACCCGACACATCACCCGACATACCACGGCATGTCACCCGACACATCACCCGGCATACCACGGCACGTCACCCGACACATCACCCGACATACCACGGCACGTCACCCGACACATCACCCGACACACCACGGCACGTCACCCGACACATCACCCGACACCACGGCACGTCACCCGACACATCACCCGACACACCACGGCACGTCACCCGACACATCACCCGACATACCACGGCATGTCACCCGACACATCACCCGGCATACCACGGCATGTCACCCGACACATCACCCGGCATACCACGGCACGTCACCCGACACATCACCCGACACACCACGGCACGTCACCCGACACATCACCCGGCATACCACGGCACGTCACCCGACACATCACGGCACGTCACCCGACACATCACCCGGCACACCACGGCACGTCACCCGACACATCACCCGGCATACCACGGCACGTCACCCGACACATCACCCGGCATACCACGGCACGTCACCCGACACATCACCCGGCACACCACGGCACGTCACCCGACACATCACCCGACACACCACGGCACGTCACCCGACACATCACCCGGCATACCACGGCACGTCACCCGACACATCACCCGACATACCACGGCATGTCACCCGACACATCACCCGGCATACCACGGCACGTCACCCGACACATCACCCGACATACCACGGCACGTCACCCGACACATCACCCGACACACCACGGCACGTCACCCGACACATCACCCGACACACCACGGCATGTCACCCGACACATCACCCGACACACCACGGCACGTCACCCGACACATCACCCGACACACCACAGCACGTCACCCGACACATCACCCGGCATACCACGGCACGTCACCCGACACATCACGGCACGTCACCCGACACATCACCCGGCACACCACGGCACGTCACCCGACACATCACCCGGCATACCACGGCACGTCACCCGACACATCACCCGGCATACCACGGCACGTCACCCGACACATCACCCGGCACACCACGGCACGTCACCCGACACATCACCCGACACACCACGGCACGTCACCCGACACATCACCCGGCATACCACGGCACGTCACCCGACACATCACCCGACATACCACGGCATGTCACCCGACACATCACCCGGCATACCACGGCACGTCACCCGACACATCACCCGACATACCACGGCACGTCACCCGACACATCACCCGACACACCACGGCACGTCACCCGACACATCACCCGACACACCACGGCACGTCACCCGACACATCACCCGGCACACCACGGCACGTCAGCCGACACATCACCCGGCACACCACGGCACGTCACCCGACACACCACGGCACGTTAACCGAAACATCACCCGGCACATCACGTCACGTCAGCCGACACATCACCCGGCACACCACGGCACGTCAGCCGATACATCACCCGGCACACCACGGCACGTCAGCCGACACACCACGGCACGTTAACCGAAACATCACCCGGCACATCACGGCACGTCAGCCGCCACATCACCCGGCACACCACGGGACGTATCCCGAGACATCACCCGGCACACCACGGCACGTCAGCCGACACACCACGGCACGTTAACCGAAACATCACCCGGCACATCACGGCACGTCAGCTGACACATCACCCGACACATCACGGCACGTCAGCCGCCACATCACCCGGCACACCACGGCACGTCAGCCGGTACACCACGGCACGTTAACCGACACATCACCCGACACACCACGGCGCGTCAGCTGACACATCACCCGACACATCACGGCACGTCACCCGACACATCACCCGACACACGACGGCACGTCAGCCGACACACTACGGCACGTCAGCCGACACATCACCCGGCACACGACGGCACGTCACCCGACACATCACCCGACACACGACGGCACGTCAGCCGGTACACCACGGCACGTTAACCGACACATCACCCGACACACCACGGCGCGTCAGCCGACACATCACCTGGTACATCATGGCACGTCAGCCGACACATCACACTGCACATCACGGCACGTCACCCGGCACATCAGCCAACGCATCACCCGACACACCACGGCACGTCAGCGGACACATCACCCGGCACACCACAGCACGTCAACCGACACATCACCCGACACATCACTCGACACACCACCCGACACACCACCCGACACATCAGTGGTTCCTGAATCCGAATTGAAGAAGATTCAGGATAATATTTGAATTAACCCGCGCCCCGCTGGAGGTGGCAGAATCCCCCTCCCGGATTTTCTTAATAACTTGAAAACTATGATAGATATCGACGTCAATTTTTCAGTACCCTATGCTGCATCAATTATACGTTTTATCACAACATTTCAATGCAAATGGTTGAGTACTTGTGAGATAACGTTTTAATCACGTCATGTCATTTTTGGTGGAAAAACAATACATGTTTGAAACATCGTAGAAATTAGATTTTTGGCGCAAATTGCAAATACAAAATGCCGAAAGAAAGGAAATGACATTTAAAATGGCTATCTCGGTTTTTCCCAGTTTTAAGTTTTGGACTCCCAATTTTGTTTTCGTTGTCGAAAACTTATTTGTCGTTGTTTTACAACATACAACATTCTGTACTGTTTTAATTATGTGGGCCCCCCTTGGCTACAAGGGCTCATTTTCCCTCCCCCTGCCCCTGGGCAGAATTCTCCCTACGCCCCTGTCAGGGGTGGCAATGCCACTCCAGTTTCACGGTTGTGGTAGCAGTCTGCCGCCACCCCTGCCCCTGTGATGAGTTTCACGGAAGGGGTAGCAGTTTGCCACCCCTGGCCCTTTAGTGGCGCCGCCAGTGGATGCAGATATATCTGCATCCACTGGCGTCCACATAATCCATACACATCTGTATTTATATATAGACATGTGTATGGATTATGGAATCAAAGATCCACTTGAATTAATTCGTGAATTTATGAATACATTAATGTATCATGCATTTTAATCAATACGTGAAGGTATATAAATAAATACATGAATGCATAGAATCATGAATACATTCATGTAGCTTTTAACGATCTTATCTTATTAATTATAAGATGTCAGTGCGTGCGTGCGTGTGTGTGGTACGTATGTGGAAATCAAATAACGTAACGGTCATTACACAAGTCGGCTAATAAACTCAACAACCGCTGCAGCTAGGTGCGTGAAAAATGGCACGCAGGTCCGGTGGAAGAGGCGCACCATCGTATTAAAATTTCAACAAGATCTGACATACGTGTCGGCCGCTGTGTGTCGGCGGCAACTGTGCCATTGGTTTAACATAGGAAACGGACAGATTCACACATCGACGAAAACGGCCAAACGCGCGTCGAATTCCGGGCCGTTAACTCGTGAACCGAGGGTCGCAGCGACATGCGATAAACACGATTCGACAGAGAGTTCATTGGCCTGGCGTGTCACATGTCGTTCAGAGCAAAACTTAGTTCAAGTCTAAAGTTATGACAACTTACATAAAAAGCGGCATTTTCAGTATTTAAATCGGTACTTGGAAACTGTTGAACATAGAACGCTGAGACTTCACCACTTTGGCAGGCGAGGGTACCCTCTTTAAATTATATCGGTAGCACACAGCTGATTGAGTAATATTTAGGCAGGCTGACAGGCGTTGCAAATATTTTTGCAATATTTTTTGACCTTTGGATTCTTCCCAACACCGTAAAGGATAACACGAAGACGAGTGCTCACAACACAAAACAATATACACCCGGATAGCGCCGTCTTTACTGACCACTATCCACCCAAAATATTTCGCTTCTAGATGGAATGGAATTCAGATGTCATAACTTATGATTAAGACAAACGTGAATAATTCCTGACGCTATGACGCGGACTCGCCGGGACTCGCCAGGCGACGGCTGCGGCCGGGATTAGTTTTCCGTCCGCTGTCAGAGGCGCTAGCTGACGGCCAGTGACCTTGGCCGTGCGAGCGTGAGTTTCCCACGGCTGACAGCGGGCGCCTTTCATAACATATAAATCGGACTGGGAAATGGGCAGCGAATGAATTGGCTGGCTATATATGTTAGCTGGTTATATAAATAAATGTGTCCTATGCTATCCACCTAAAATATTCCGCCACCGGCTAATAGTTAAGTTATGAGGAATACAAACGTAAAATATTAATTAACACTTTAACAATGGACGCTGAGCAGTACGCGTCGGTGGTGGTGTAGTGTGTAGCGTCGCTGATTTATGTGAGTGAAGCGGGTTCAATTCCGGCAGGCTTTTTCTAAACGGGATATCAAATATTAAAATACTAAATTAGCTGGCTATAAAAAAAATGTTTATTATTAAAATAAATACCCTAAATCGGAACCGGCTAATGGGCATTGAACGTATTGGTTGGCTATGCAAATTAACTGGCTATATAAATAAATGGCTATATAAATAAATGGCTATATAAATAAATGGTTTTATGAAAATATATA
>JAXIVJ010017290.1:0-20000 GCA_036785665.1 Chirona hameri
ACCGGAGGGGGCGCCATCACTAGCCGGAGGTGCGCCGTCACTAACCGGAGGGGCGCCGTCACTGATCGGAGGGGCTCCGTCACTAGCCGGAGAGGCGCCGTCACTGAACGGAGGGGGCGCCATCACTAGCCGGAGGTGCGCCGTCACTAACCGGAGGGGCGCCGTCACTGGCCGGAGGGGCTCCTTCACTGATCGGAGGGGCGACGTCACTAGTCGGAGGGGCGCCGTCACTGGCCGGTGGGGCGCCGTCACAGGTCGGAGGGGTGCCGTCACTGGTCGGATGGGGCGCCGTGACTGGCCGGAGGGGCGCCTTTACTGGCCGGAGGGGCGCCGTCACTGGTCGGAGGGGCGCCGTCACTAGCCGGAGGGGCGCCTTCACTGGCCGGAGGGGCGACGTCACTGACCGGAGGGGCGCCATCACTAGCCGGAGGTGCGCCGTCACTAACCGGAGGGGCGCCGTCACGGGCCAGAGGGGCGCCGTCACTGATCGGAGGGGCGCCAGCTTTGCATGGGCGCCTCGGGTCCAAAGGACCAGGTCATGCCCTGAATGACCGTATACTCTGTACGCCACTGGTGCCTGTCTTGTTGGCGGTGCTAATTGCAAAAACAACACAATGGTCCGGGGGGGGGGGGGGGGGGGCCTTCGGCGCCCGTCAAAAAACGGTACGGACATTCCGTGCTGTCCGTATAGGTGGTTGCGCCCCTGCTGACGGGGCAAAATAAATCCTACAGGGGTTAAAACAAAATTACGATTTTGAAGGAGCGGGCCTCCGCTGTCAGCTGGTACTGGTCTTTAATATATCAAAAGACAAAAAAGAAATCATAGGCGTATTCAGGGAATGTAAAATGGGGGGATTTTCTGACACAAAATATGTGCTGTTCGTGATTGTTTGGGACGACGTGAACGTCACATGTGGGCATTATATGCTGTAATTGGTTAAATTTGATATATTGCGCATAGGCGGATCCAGGAAAAACATGGGGGCACCATGCGCGTAACGCTTTTATCATCTTACTAATTTGAAGTTGGACCTAATTTGAGGGTGGGTATCGCCTCCCATTTTTTTTATCCTGAGTGCGCCTCTGCCCCTCAAAAATATGTGCAATCCCAGTATCTATGATGCATATTGCATTGCAATTGTTTCTGATGCATTTATTGCACTGCAAACCACGAACGAAGTATGCGCCGCAAAACCGCATTCGTAATACCCTCCCAAAAAGGAGCCTGGAACCGCCTCTGCTGGACCGATTTGTTCAAAATTTTGACGCTACACGTGCCATTCACGTTTGGGAAAAGTCACAAAGTTTCAGGACGCTAGGCCTAACGTTTAGAAGCGGCAAGTGAAAAACCACCGGGGGGGGGAGGGGGGGGGGCAGAATCTGTCCCCCTCGCAGGTAATAGGGTTAATGGCTGCCGATCCTGAGGGGGGCAAAATAAACCCTCCAGGGGGTAAAACCAAATTACGATTTGACCCCGAGGCAATGCCCCCGATCGCATTGCCGGCCTCTAGTTCAAAATCGTAGAAAATGGAAAACATGTTTACATGTTTTTCAGACATCGTGATGCCCTGATCGTGATGCCCCCACTTATGGAATTTCAAGTCCCTCATGGAACACGATACCCTCAAACTAGTGTCGTGCTCCCCACTTTATTGTGAGAGTCGTGATTCCCTAGCGATGATGATGATGCCCCTAGCCCTCTAGTGGAAGATGGGATGCTCCCTGTGGAAGATGTGATGCCCTAGTGGAAGATGTGATGCCTCTACTGAAAGCTGTGATGCGCTAGTGCGATGCGATGCGATGTCCCTAGTACTAGACAATGTAATGTTCCTATGTGGCAGATTTCGCCCCCCCCCCCCCCCTATGATCTTGAAAACCACGCAACGTAGCGACAAGCGGAAAAGGACGTTAGATAGCTCGAGACAAGCTCTTTCGAAAGTATTTCGCTCATTTTTTATCAGGTCAATATTGAGGTCACCCTTTAACTTTAGGATGAAGCCAGACGAAGATTCGCTAAATTATGTAGGCGAAAATAATGTCCGGGCCAAACAAGAATTTCTAGAATTAACTTAAAAACATAAACCTGGTTGATGTGTGGAGACACAGATTTCCAGAAGAACGTAAATACACATGTTTACGAACAAATCCGATAAAAGCAGGGCGCCTGGATATGTTTTTGTTAGTGATAACATGATAAACTCAACGATTGACGTAGACATTATAACTAGATATCGTACAGACCACAATGCAATTACACTAGCGATACAGAGTAAACAACAGAGAGGAGACGGTGTATGGAAATTAAATACTTCCCATTTAGCGGATGAAAAACTACATAAACACAGTCAAAATGTGCATAACAAGCACACTGAAACAATACGCTGTGCCCGTTTACAAAGATGAAGTGTATAAGGAGTATAAACATTATGAAACAGTTCAATTAACGATAAGCGATACTTTATTTTATGAGACTCTGATAATGATGATCCGGGGAGAAACAATTCAATTTTCCAAACAAAAGGCTAGACGCATCCGAACAACAGAAACAAAACTGGTGTCTGAAATAGTCAAAGCAGAATAAATATTTGTTGCCTCTGGTCAGCAAAACGACGCCGCTCAGTTAAACCTATTAAAAAGTAAACTAGAAGAGCTGAGACGTCCACTGATTGACGGACTAATTGTTCGCTCCCGAGTTGTCCTGGCACGAAAAAGGAGAGCGGAATACAAAATATTTGCTATCACTAGAAAAACAAATCCTGCAAAAAGAGCATTCAATACATCCAGGACGGAGATAGTTGCATTGCCAGTAACGCAGAAATAATGGATAAGTTCTCAGACATCTTTCAAAACAAATATTTGTTAAACAAGGACATCATACCAGATTCATCATTCATAGCAAACCATGCAGCAAACAAGCTTAACACTAATGATAATCTTAACCTCGAGGCCGAAATTAGTATGCCTGAACTAACAAGTGCTTTGCATTCTATGAAAAAAGGAAAAACTCCGGGTTTGAATGGGTTTCCGATTGAATTCTTCCGCGCCTTTTGTGGTTCGAAATTGGTCCTTTTCTATATAGAGCACAAAAAACCTCCTTCAAAAACGTCGATGGGCTCCCCACACATCGCGAGGGCATCATCACTCTTATTCCCAAAGAAGGAAAGTCTCCCCACACCTCTAGATGGAGACCGATTACGTTACTTAACGCAGATTATCAAATTATCTCTACCGTGATATCCAATAGACTGAAAACAGTAATGACTAAGTTAATTAATCTTGCCCAAACAGCCTACACGTCTGGCCGCTACATTGGCGAAAACACCAGGCTTGTCTACGATACTATACATTGGACTAACATAAACAAAACAAAACAGGAACTGTGTTGGCTGCATATTTTTGAAGCAGCATTCGAGTCAATTGCATGGAATTACCTTCGTGTAGTTATTAACAAGATTAATTTTGGCCCAAATCTTACAAATATGATTAATAATTTATACCTTAACACCGAAAATCATTCGCGAATCTTACTTAATGGTCACCTGGGCAAGAAAATATGGTTGCAAAGGGGTATAAGACAAGGAGACCCAGCATATGGATACTTATTTAACTTGGCAGTTTCCATATTAACGGAACAAATTATTAAATCAACCAAATTAACCGGAATAAAAATAGATCCTCATTACGAACTGAGAATAAGCCAATATGCAGATGATACCATATTATTTTTAGATGGCTCTGAGATATCTATTTCGGGGTCTATTGAGGAACTAAACAAATTCAGTCAACAATCTGGATTCAAAGTAAATGTAGGAAAAAACATCAGGTATGACGATAGGGACATCATCAGAAAACAGCGTTAATACATCCTATAATATTAACTTTGTAGAAGAGTTAACAATATTAGGAATACAAATACGTGACATTGAAAAAGTAGCAGATCATAACATACAGCTTAAAATGCCTATGATAAAAGTGAGCTGGATCAATGGAAAAGACGGTATCTTACTCCCATTGGTAAAATAAGCATTGTGAAAGCGTTACTGCTAGCCAAATTGGTACATTTATTCATTGCACTTCCTAATCCCTCTATACAATGTATACAAGATCTTGAAAGAATGTTTTTTTTAATTTGTCTGGGGCAATAAGAATGACAAAGTAAAACCCACAAAACTTGTACAAAATAATTGCAAGGATGGCTTAAACATGGTACAGATAGATTCCTTTATTAAAAGCATAAAACTCTCATGGTTGAAAAGATTAAGTACCTCTAATGCGGACTGGCTAGTTCTTTGCAGAGCAAGAACTCCCAAGTTCATGGCTCCTTCTAACGTACGGAAGTAAGAAACTTAATTTACTAAAAAATAAGTTAACAAATCCATTTTAAATTGATCTGGTTAAATCACTAATTCAATTTAATGAAGAATATAACTCATCAGACGAGGAAATAGTAACTGAGAAAATATGGTTTTCCGACCATACTAAATATGAGACGAAAATGGTTAGAAAGTGGAGTGATAAAGGGCTAAGATTCATAGCAGACCTGTATAATGTAGATACTGTGGCAATTTATTCGAAGCAGGAATTAGACACTACGTATGGGATTAAAATGACCTCCTGTGTTACACAGCATTAGTACGAAGTCTCCCCAAAAACATGCAGAGAAAAATAGATATAACATATATTAAGAAACCAAATATCCCGTATAAAATAGGTTTAGTACTAAATCAAAATAAGTTTTCAAAATTTGCGTATAAGATATTCTTAACAAAGTTAGGAGTAAAAAATAGTATTTCCAACGAACGTCTCCGAACAAAATGGGTAGCAGATATAGGCAAATTTACGGAAGGAACAGTACATACAGTTTCGAAAACAACGATGTCTACCTATTTAATATATCTACATTTCAGAATCATCAACTGTATTTACGCAACAAATAAATATCTTACTAACATTCAAATACTTCAATCTAGTAGGTGTACCTTCTGCGAAAATTCAGTCGAGACAATTTTTCATCTGTTCTGGCAATGTCCCATAACACAGATCTTCATCAAGGAAAAACTGTCACATATAAGGGCAGAGGACAGGATAATAATGAACATCAACTCAATGAATTGGTTTCTGATAGAAGACCTCTCCAGTATAGATGTGCTGATAGTAACACTTATCAAATCATGTATTCACAGATCAAGGTTAAAATTAGTAAAGCCATCAGCAGAAGTTATGTTACAAAGTCTGAAGTTTGAAGCAGTTAAAGAATATAATATTGCAAGAGCTAAGCAGAAGATAGACACGTTCGAGCGAAGATGGGGTGACCTAAAAAGAATACTCCATTGAACGTTGTAATTAATACTCATTTGAGGTTCTGCGCCGCGCCGCCCCCGGGCGGGTGACTTGGATATGCGTACATAACGCAAACTACCCTTGTTTGTCGCATTCCTTCAACCCCACACTTACACACTTACACACACACACACACATGCACACACACACACACACATGCACACGCACACGCACACGCACGCGCGTGTGCATACACACACAGCGCGCAGTGATGTTAGTGTGCCTTAACTGTATGCTGCACGCCAGTCGTCGTATGTCGACTCAACACGATGGACTACGTCAGCTTATACCCTGTGTCGTATGGGTACCTATGTTGTTTGCACCATTAAGACATTTAACTCATGGATACAAATAAAACAATGGCTGTTCACAACTAAATTGCCTACATGTATCCCTACGAATGTTTTTACCATGTCGCTGCTAAGGTTCGAACGTTGTGTTGTGTGTGTTTGATGATTACTTGAATGTGTATCATTTAAATAAATGTCAGTTTGTGAAGAAATAAAAAATTGAGC
Organism: Chirona hameri; assembly: GCA_036785665.1. Classification (NCBI taxonomy): domain Eukaryota; kingdom Metazoa; phylum Arthropoda; class Thecostraca; order Balanomorpha; family Balanidae; genus Chirona; species Chirona hameri. The sequence continues at coordinate 5,856 of JAXIVJ010017290.1, forward strand.
TCACCAGAGGTCATCTGGTGAGATTTTCAAGTTTTCAAGACTTCGCTTCGAACACCCCCAAATATCTCGGAAACTATGATAGTTAGCAGCAAACGTAAAAAAGCAATCGAAAACCCTTGCAAATAGGTGTCCTCAAATTTGAGCTCAGGCCAATAGTTTAGACTCCAGAGGTCATAAAATGTCAAAAAGGTGATTTTTTTTGCAAAACTGTTTTTCGCAAATAACTTTTTACCTAAAAAGATAAGGCATTAGTTTTTACGCCATCGTGTTTGTCTCGTCAAGGCGCTTCGTATCAAATTCATGGTGATCGGGTTAGGTCAACTGATAAATTTTACCTCAGGTCAAGGTCAAGTGGTGACCCAAGTTGGTCATGTTGCATATTGGGAGACGTATCTCGACGATACAAACACATTGGTACCATTGTCTCTTCTCTATCCACATTATGTCGATAGTTATTGACAAAACAGTGTTGGCGGTCACGAAATTGACCTGACCTTAGGTCACCGATATTAGAAATCCGAGATAAACAAATTGTTGGTAGCTATGACCTTATGAAATCCTGCAAGGTTGAAACCGATCGGCTTAAAACAGCGGCTGTGGTGTTACTGCAAACGTTTTGGAGTTGAGGTCATCACGTGACCTAGTCTGGTGACCTGACCTGAGATGACCCGAGGTCTAGAATTTTACATAATTTGGGAAGTTCATTGTTAAATAGGTGTGCAAAAAACGGCGGCGCGCAGCGCCGCCGTTTTACGCTATCCTCTAAATACCGAGGGGGGGGGGGCGGATTTCGCCCCCCCCCCTCCAGGGCGCGTGTTAAAACATGATCATGTTTAAAGAAAATGCAATTCTTGATGACCCAGGTACAATTTTAGTTCAATGGTCCCGACCAAGCCAGCTGAGGCCATGTGAGGTCACCGGTGTTTTTTTTGCCAATAACTTCTGATAGACAAAGGTATGCAACTGACACCGTTACAAATAGGTGACGTATTACGGCAATTGTCCTTCGAGGGAAGACAAGTAATACGCCGGTTCGAAAACACAAAACAGAAGATCATCAATGCCAGCTTTGCCGTCATATTCGAATTTTGTGTCATGCCGCGAAAATTTCAAGTTTTTCACTGTGGATAGCTGGATTTTGACTGATGCAAAGGCAATTTTTACATCTGTACGTCCGACCGTGGGGGGGGGGGGGGGGTCATAGTTTCAGGACCTTTTTTCGGGGAAGGCATCCCCCTGGATCCGCCCCTGCATATAGTCTTACATCAATCGATGCGTCTCGATGAGCCAAACCCGATATATATATTTAATATGTAAAATTACGGTAACCTTCACAAAATTCCCTAGTGATGCCCATTCACCTGATGATGCCCCCATTTTGTGATGCCCCTGTCGGCAAATGCGGTATGCCCGAAAAATCCTGGCTACGCCCCTGTTTTCAGAGTTCGAAGATTTCCACCGGGCCGTCGCTCGGAAAGTGGGAGGAGCTTGTGTGTGTGTGTGTGTGTGTGTGTGTGTGTGTGTGCGTGCGTGCGTGCGTGCGTGCGTGCGTGCGTGCGTGCGTGCGTGCGTGCGTGCGGGCGGGCGGGCGGGTATGTGTGTGTGTGTGTGTCTGTCCAACGGAGCATATTGACACGTGTAGCCCAAACGGCTGGGCCGATTTCGACGCGGGTGGCACTGTTCGATGCGGTAACATGGGGGATGATGGCACCGTTTTCTGGTCAATCGATGGCACGTGGCACGTGCAAAGTGCCAAAAAGTGGGCGCCATCATATTTTCTTTTTTCGCCTCCTCGGGTCACACGGTTGGTGACACAGTCTTGATAGGTACTCGCAGTTCACGTGCACGATACAGCGGCCCAAAATCTATAGTGGTCGCCGACCCCGAGGGGGGTAAAACCAAATAACGATTTTGAAGGAGCGGGCCTCCGCTGTCAGCTGGTGCCAGCCGGCCGTGGATACTGTGCCGCACATCACTGAGGCACGCCACCCAGTGGTGGCTTGTGGTGACGTCACAATCTGAGGTCACCGCAACGGCCAATCAGCGGTGGCCTGGCCGGCTGGGGCCAAATTACGGTATTGTCGTACGATTTTGACCCCAAGGCAATGCCCCGATCGCATTGCCGGCCTCTAGTACTAGAGGCCGACAATGCGATCGGTGCATTGCCTTGGGGTCAAAATTGTAATTTGGTTTTACCCCCTGGGGGGTTTATTTCGCCCCCCTCAAGATCGGCGGCCATTATTGGATTTTGGGCCGCTGTATCGCGCACGTGACCTGCGAGTATCAAGTCTGTGTCACCAACCGTGTGACCTGAGGAGGAGACAAATTAAACAATGTTGGTGCCCACTTTTTGGCACTTGGCACGTGCCATCGATCGACCCGAAAATAGTACCATCATCTGTCCGCCGTTTTCCCGCATCGAACGGTGACACCCGCGTCGAAATCGGCCAAGCCGTTTGGGCTCCACGTGCCAGTATGCTCCGTTGGACAGACACACACCCACACGCACACACCCACACCCACACCCACACCCACACCCACTCCTCCCACTTTCCGAGCGACGGCCCGGTGGAAATCTTCGAACTCTAAAAAACATATGTAAACATGTTTCTCATTTTCTACGATTTTGAACTAGTGCTGGTTCTTTGCAGCGATATTCTTACTGAATGTGGGCTAGTACCATCGCAGGCAGGTGCCCACGGTCAAGAAGTCAACCCTAATGGGCCTGTAAGCGTATGGGTGACGTGTGCATTACTTCAATTCGAAGTAATGTTGGGAGGAAACTTCTTGTCAAGAGGCTATGTGTTGAAACATGCAATGCCACGACGACTGATGTTTTACTGATAAGTTACAGTTTCCTTTGTCTTGATGCGACAAACTCTTTAGAAAGCCACTTGTGTCGGTAAGGGTTATGAGTCGTGCATAGTGATGAGAGTCCCAAAGAACTAAACATACCTATACAAGAGAAAATAGCCATGCAACTGATTAAATAAACGGGAAATACATAAAGATTATGTTGTAACCGTTTAAATATATGTAATTTACATTTCCGGAAGAACCAAAACAGTGCAGGCATGTAATATCGCCGGGACAAAATAAGTATATTGGGATGGTTATAGAAAAGTGTCAAATATTTGGCGATTTTTCCACCCCTAAATATTTTGCTAATTAAAAATGTATTTCTAAATTTGGAATAAGCACAATCCTATTAACTAGGAAGAAGTGTGCCATGTCGAAATTTTCGTCGATTTTTCGCGACCCCTAAATATTTATTTCAAAATTGTTGATACCATTGGACTCAGCGTATTCGAAATAACGGGAAAAGGGTGTGCCACCAAGAAAATTTAACATTCGTGTAAAAATGAGCCGCCCGTAACACTTCTTGTGTATTGTTGGATGATCATGATATCGCGCGATGCAGCCACATATATCGCACTGCTATTCGGTGGGTGCGAATGCGAGGTTAGAACTACATGTTCAATGTCTGTCTGTCAGTTGTCCAGAAGTGATTCAAGTAAAGTCCAATGGTGGCACAATGCGCGAAACATATATAGATTGTAGGATTTGCTATGAATCGGCTGTTTCCTGGTCAATGCCAGCGCTTGATTCGTTCGCTACTGCATTCTAAATCGGTCTGCGCTGTTACATAAAACATGGGAAGCACTCCGTCGGACGGATAGTATTACTGCCGAGTGACGTCTCAACAGCTTTAGCCCTCAAGACATCGTCTAGACGGCTGAACTGACCTCAAATAAGCGAAGTTTTTGCACATCGGATGCACTTGCCGCGTCGCTGCCATTTCATTTTCCCCCGACGGTAATTTCATAAAACCTCGACCGATCAACTTGGAGCCAACTTTAAATTCCAGCCGTCGGAACCATGCGAGCCAGCCGTCGAGTCATCATCGGCCAATGTCGGCGCGTTAAAGTTGTCTGCAAGTTTGCCGCCGGCGCTTTATGAAGCGGGTCCGGGTCGACTCCCAGCCCTCCGCGACCGATGCGTTCGGCGGCATCCCGCCGAGAATTGTGACGCACCTGTTTATCCAGTGTGGAGAGCTGGCAGCGCGGCGGCAATCCGAGCCCGCTCATCCAAACGCCCTCCACCAGATATAAAGAAGCCTGCGGGCAAACATCCGCTCTGCTCCGCCCTGCTCCGCCCTGCTCCGCCCCGCAGACACAATCGCGACAGTCCACTTCGAGCCCCGGTCCCAGGCCGCCGCCGCTGCCAAAACGCCGTTGGATCGGCCCTGTGGAGATCGCGATCGAGCGGCGGCGTTCGTGTTTGTGCTGTGGAGGCTGCTGGAAGTATCGCTCGTCTGAACTGTGTCTGATGAGCAGCGACGCAGCGGATAGATTGGGCGATTCCGAGGATAATTTGCCACGTCTTTGTCTCAAAAGGAAGGCAGTTAAATCTGGAGCTAGTCATAATAACGCCATCGAGTTCGAAGCTTTCCAAACAGGAGGATTTCGATGTCATTTGAAATAACGGGCTCAATCGGGAATCGGATGGGAGCAGAGCTATATTAAAGAGGATGTTTGCTGTTGCAGTTCGTCGGTAGAAATGCGATGTGAAATGATGGCAGTACGCAACCCTGGCTTATAGTATGTAGGTACCTAAATCGTCGCGGCATATGTCCTAACTCTACTCTTCCTCGCATAGTTATTCACCTTCCTACTGCCATTTCCCAAACATTTGACGAATTCCCCCGTCAAACCTGACCTGAGTTGATGCAGACCCTCGCTTTACTATCCTCTTTCTTGCCGCAGGCCCTCGGTCTCCTATCTCTCTTGGGGCAGTCGTGGTGTAGTGGCCAGTGGGAGAACGCAATGCAATGTATGTTCGTGTCCAAATGCCTTAATACAGCGGTGACAAGTAAAGCCCCAATCCTCTTCTTCTGCCGCAGACGGTCGTCCTTCTGTTCCGCCGGCCGGGACAGAACCAAGTGCCAAGCTTCCTGTTCAGCTCAACGGGCGCGCCGCGGGCCGAACCGGCCGCGCCGCCGGACGCCGGGCGCCGCCCCTCGGCGCTGTTCTAGGCGCCGCCCCCTTCCGCCCTTGTGATATGCGTGTGTATGGTGGGGCTGGCGGCGGCGCGTCCGGCAGCAGAGTTTCGGTTGTGCCTTGTGCGCGACCCCCTCAGTTGGGCTGCCCACACGCCGTGTCCCGGGGCGCCCCTGGCCGTTGTGTTGCGTTGTGGCGCGTCGCGGCGGCGCTTCTCGGCACCGAGTGCGTTCTGCTCGCCGCCGCGTCCATTTGAGTTCACTAGTTGATGCCACCTCGTAATCACCTTACGGCCACCACGGCGCTTCGGACGTTAGCACCTCTTGATCTCTTAAATTCTTCTTACGTAGCCGGCAACTTCAACCATAGTCTATCATCCAACACGTCTTTTTATATTGAATTTATTATATCGGTGTACATAGTGTTGTACATAGGCAACATCTACAGTTATTTATAATGCCGTTGTTAACGTGGTGCATGTCTCCACATTGTTGACATTTGCCTCTCAGTCTATTATCTTCCTCTTTCCTCTCTATCTCTCTCTCTCTCTCTCTCTCTCTCTTCTCTCTGTCGTGCGTCGCGGCGGCGCCGTGCCGCCGGCCGGGTCAGGTGAGATCAGGTCATGAGTCGGTAGTGTCGGGTCGGCCCAGCGCGGCCGCGGGACTTCAGTGACCTCAGTGGGGCTCATTTTGGTCGGGGGGGGGGGGCGGGCTGCGCCGGCCGCGCCGGCCGCGCCGGCCGCGCCGCTGGTGAGCGTCGCGGCAGGTGGAGTGCAATACATGACTCATTAATATGCTCCCCGTCAGCGATCGCGCCCCATAATCAAACGGTGTTGAGCCCGTCTCGTTGATAATGTATGCCAGTTGTTACAGAATCCTCCTATGTCTTCTCGGTCGGCGATGCTCGGCAGGGGTTCCTCAGTTGTGCTCTCCGCTGTTTTCTGTGTCTCTGCGACTGCCCGCGCCCTCGGCAGCCCTCCGACGGCTACCCTCCTCCCTCCACCACCCTCCTCCCGCCACGAGCACCCTCCGCCACCCTCCTCCCGCCACGAGCACCGTCCGCCACCTTCCTCCCCCGAGCACCCTCCACCACCCTTCTCCCGCCACGAGCATCCTCCACCACCCTCTTCCCGCCACGAGCACCCTCCGCCACCCTCCTCCCGCCACGAGCACCCTCCGCCACCTTCCTCCCCCCGAGCACCCTCCACCACCCTCCTCCCGCCACGAGCACCCTCCTCCCGCCACGAGCACCCTCCACCACCCTCCTCCCGCCAAGAGCACGCTCCTCCCACCAAGAGAACCCTCTTCCACCCTTCGTCCATTCACTTTGTGACCTTGTCCCCACAGTCACCCTATCATTCTATTTCTGACGTAAACGTCCCCATCGGCCACCAGCAGCCGCCAGCAGCCGCCAGCAGCCGCCAGCAGCCGCCAGCAGGATATCCAGCGAAACTTAACCCAGTAAACAGAGCGAAGGAATTTAAGTATACAAGTGATAATACGACATATGTAATATGAACAGAGATTTATCTGCATTAAAACCAGGCGAGTATTAGATTGGCCGCTTTGGACGCTGCAAGCGTAACAATTGCTTCCAAGTCGGTTAGATGGGCGTAGAAGTTCCATTCCGCTCCTTGACCGCAGTGCCATGAGGACGCTTGTGTAATCGACACCAGCTGCGATCGACACGTCCCAGATGTAGGATTAGACCAGTATGATGATAGCGTGAGATCGCGTTCACCAGGAGAAAATAGTGCCACTTGGTCCAGGTTTGAGCTCGCAGAGTGCTTACAGCTCGAGCTTGTGCTATGAATCACCTATCCAACTGACGAGGCCCCGTCATCCACCACAGCTCTAGTTATCATCCGTTAGTTTATCAGCCCCCGTTTACGTTCTTAACATCCTTTTCAATCAAGCCGGAACACGTGCCGGGAAAGTAGCACGCTGAATTCTCGGCCCATTATTCTCCATGAAGTTAAAGGCAGGCAAGGCGTTTCCAGCATGAAAAGCAGCGGTAGCTATACGCAATTCCCACCTCTGAAACCCCGGAGTTTATCTGAACCTCTTCTACACGACGCTCTCTTCGGCACGCACACCGAAGCCGCCAAATACATTCTGTGACAACTCATCCACACAGACAATCCTGACCAGCCCTGCCATTGTTATGCAGAGTGTCCACCGGCGGCTGGTGGGCTGACTCGCCACTATCTCCAGAAAGCCCCCCTCCCTCTGCCCGCCGGCCCCGCTACCCTCCCGTAACGCAGAACCAACACCCATCCACTGCCCCCCCCCCCTACCGATGCTGCGGCGTTTCCATACTTCCCGAGGAGAGTGGCCGCCTCTGTAACCGCCGCCCGTCACGCCCGCCCCTCTATGCCGCTCAGGGAGGGCCCGCCGTCGCCTCCTCCCATCTTTGAGCTGTCCTCTCTCCTTTGGACCCCCGAGCCGGCGTCAAACCCAACGTGTGCTTTTTCATTGTCAATAAAGTTATTTATATCAGTGATGGTGTGTGTGTGTGTGTGCTGCAAGGGAATAGACGAAGCGTGCGAAATGAAAATGTATTTTTTTTTTCTCTCGAAGCGATGAGAACGTGAATATGAAATGTGTCATTGCAGGGGGATTGGACGAGCAAATGGTTAACAGGGACGTATCGACGCTGCCACCGTTGACTGTGCACAACTCTGCGGTTACGTCTGCAGCGCTCGATGACGCGCACGCTGGATGTGTCGTGTTGTTGAACACACACACACAATGTGTACAAACGTTCCGACCACCAACAAACATTGAACACACAAACACACACAAACTGAAATTTACTAAGTCTACAACTTCAACGCAGCCTCTGGACAGGCACGCCGAACGAAGCCACTGCTACTAAGCCCCCTAGTCACTAAGCCCCCCCCCCCCCCCCCCCAGTTGTACGATTTCCATCAACGGCCACAGGGCGCAGCTGTGACGAAATTACAAACACGACTTAACATGGAAAATTCCTCGGACCTGCAGACCTCAGAAGGACTCGATGGCAAACATCTCTCTCCAGTGACGTTTTTCCAGACTCGATTCAAACGCGCCTCGGACCCCGCGTGTTCTCTTCCGCCTGACTGACCGCATGTTCTCGTCAGCCTGACTGCCCCACTGTGCCGGTGGCCTGGCTGGAGGGCTGGCTGGGCTGGTGTCTTCTCAGGCGGCGATGCCATCAGTGCGGGACGCCTTGAACCGCTTACTGCGGCTGCCAGCACGCTCGGGGTGGAACTCCTGCGAGTCAGCCACATCGAAATGTTTGTCCTGCCAACATGTGTGTACTGTTGACATTCTCCTCATCAGACAGGAGGAGCGCGGAAATGCATGATATACAAACTTAAGACATGGTAGACGTGAATTGATCAGCACACAGTGCTCCCGTCAGTATGAACAGTTTGAGTGCTTTAGGACATATACCCGACACCAAGGAAAAGTTGGTCATGCATCGTTACAAACTGAAGAACTATTCACACAATGAAAGAAGCTAAAGCTTTTGCTTCGGCACCTCGAAGACCGCAGACTCGAGGGCTTCCAGTGTGATCGTATTCCCGCGTCCTCAATTCGGTGTCCGGACACATTGGCGAATGTTATTTTGCCGAATGTCATTTTGGCGAATGCATATTGTCGAAGGACACTTTGACGACATGTCTTTTTGTCGAAATGTGAATATGCCGAAAGCAAGATGGCGAATGCCTTTTTGTGGAAATGTTTTTTTTTTTGCCGACGTGTCATTTTGTCGAAATGTCTTTTTGCCGACATGTCATTTTGTCGAAATGTCATTTTGCCGAAATGTGAAAAAATCGAAATGCTTTTTGCCGAATGACATTTTGCCGACATGTGAAAAGATAGAAATGTTTTTTTTGCCGACATGTGAAAAAGTCGAAATGCCTTGTTGCCGAATGTCATTTTGTCGACATGTGAAAAGGTCGAAATGCCTTTTTTGCCGAGCACATCCTGCCCGACTGCCCCTCCCTTGCTCCTGCGGTTTTGCACCATCCACCAGGTATTAGAGGAGGCATTAGAGGTGGCAAAAGTTCTCGGCAGGTTGTATAGCCATTCTGCTGCTTTTTGAAGGTCAATTAGCGGGGAAAAAAATACTTGGTCATCTAAATCCTCTGTATCCGAATGGGGGAGGGGCGATTGTCCCCCCCCCCCCGCCTAGGCTGTGCATTTTGCCTTCTACCTCCAGTAGCTCGCGCACGAACAATATTGACACATTACGACAATTGCTGCGCATGGCACCAAAGGCATTCGGCAAAAATAAAATTCGGACATTTCACATGTCGATAAAATGACATTCGGCAAAAAGGCATTTCGACTTTTTCAGATGTCGACAAAATGACATTTCGGCAAAAAAGCATTTCGACCTTTTCACACGTCGACAAAGTAACATTCGGCAAAATGACATTTTGGCTTTTTCACATGTCGACAAAATGACATTTCGGCAAAAAGACATTTCGATCTTTTCACATGTCGGCAAAATGACATTCGGCAAAAAGACATTTCGACTTTTTCACATGTCGGCAAAATGACATTTCGGCAAAAAAACATTTCGATCTTTTGACATGTCGGCAAAATGACATTTCGACAAAATGACATGTCGGCAAAAAGGCATTTCCACAAAAAGGCATTCGCCATCTTGCTTTCGGCATATCCACATGTCGTCAAAAAGACATGTCGTCAAAGTGTCCTTCGACAATATGCATTCGCCAAAATGACATTCGGCAAAATAACATTCGCCAATGTGTCCTGTAACCCCTCAATTCGTAACATGAGCCCGTTTTTGTAATCGAACACCACTAGTTTGTAATTAATTAGTGCTTGTCTGACTAGTAGGAACACAGTGCCATTACGCGGACACGCCAGCGCTCACTGCCGTATCGACCCCACCATCGGGCCTTCTAGCGGTCACACTGTGACGTCATCTAACTGAGCGAGGACCCTCCACTCAGGAACTCTCTCCACCCAATCAAGGCCTCTCTCCAACCTCTCACCCACTTGTGGATCTTTCTCCAAGGGCCCCTCTCTACCATTCCACCCAAACCAAGCAACAACAATATTTATTTTCATAACGATGATGGTACAGACATTATCCAGGTAATGGTGCAAAAGCTTGAGCTTAATTCTAGACACCAACACCTGGTCAAAGTGCAAGAAAAAAAAGTGGTTCAGTTACCACGACCAGTGAGGAGGAGTGGGCCAGTTATCAAGTAAGGGATGAGGGATGAGCCGGTGCAGATCCGTGGACAAGACGTTTACGAAAGCCTTGAGGTACTTTCTAAAAAAATTGGAAAGCAGCGGAGATCAGTGGTACGGTATGTTTTGTTGTGGTTTGGCCAAAGAGAAGTGTGTTGATTTTGGTTGTGTCTGGTAAGCCTTGAAAGTCAATGTGTAGGTGTGCAGAAATTTGTCTTGAAGGTTGAATCTCGCGGTGGTATACAATGGACAGTAAAGAAGGAAATGAGTTGTGTTTTCTTGGTTGTGACCGCAGGTACAAGCAGGGGTTGTGACTTTCTGTATAGAGTATTGGTGTGCGTTCAATTTTGACATCCCCAGTCTGATCTGTGTGTGAAGGGTGTTGCCTAGTTTGGTTCCTAATGTGAAGTAGTGTGATGGTGGTGGTGTGCCATGTAGTGATTTAACATTGTGTTCAAACTGTTTACGGCTTTGGCATGGCTGGATGCAATGAGGCAGGAAGTTCCAATTTCGCGACGTGTTTGGGATGAATGATCTCTGGTAGCTGGATGTCCGGGAGTGAGGGACTGTCAGTTGGTCTGCGTTTCTGAGAACTCGTCCTGTGTCTTGTCGTCTTGTCTCGGGAATCATATGTCTAATGTTGTCTGGTATGTGAGTTGTGTTGTCTTTAAGCTTTCTATATAGCAGTAGTCTGTGAATTTTACGCCTCGTCTTCAGGCTGTCCCATCCCAGTTCAAGCCTCAGCTTATGTGTTGATGTCCGCGGTAGTGTGTTAGTAACTATCCTCGCAGCTCTATTTTGCAGTCTTTCCAATCTCAGTTCGTCAGATATCGTCAGATGTCCGTCGTAGATACAGTCGCAGTAGTCAAAGTGTGGTCGTATGTAAGTCTTATAAATTGTGTCGAGTACTTGGCGTGGCAGAAATTTAGCTATCGGGTAAAGCGGACCGAGAGCAATATTAATTTTGCGTACAATAGTGTTAATATGGGCATGAAATCGGAGGTCATTCGATAAAGTTAACCCTAAATGTTTGTGGGTATCAGTTTTGGTGATTGATTGTCCGGTGAAGGTAAGTAGAGGTGATACATGATGTGCTCTGCTACTAAAGGTCTGGGTTAGGGTTTTTGATGGGCTAAATGTAATAACCCACTGCCTTCCATAGTTTTCTATCGTGTTTAGGTCATTTTGGAGGGAAACTTGTGCATGATTCAGGGTGTCGGGTGTGTAAGAAGCATATAACGATATGTCATCAGCATAGAAGAGAGCTGTGTTTGTCAGTCGGTTGGAAAGTCCGTCAAGATAGAGGAGGGCAAGTAGTGGTCCCAGGATGGATCCCTGTGGGCATCCAGCGTTTATAGTCAAAGCTGTCGAGAAGGTGTTTCCTATTCTAACTTTGTGTCTGCGGTCAGTTAGGTATGATTTTAACCAGTTAAGTAATGAGCCAGAAATAGAGTAGTCGTTTTCACACTTGAATAGGAGTCCATCGTGCCAGATTCTGTCAAAGTATTTTGTCACGTCCAAGTACACTGCTGTGAAGTCATGTCCTTTGTGCAGTGAGTTATAGAGACAATCTGTCATGTATGCCAGTTGCATTGAGTGTTGTGATGAGGTCTGTACCCGCTCTGCATGTCAGAAAGGAGTGAGTTATCAGTTAGGTGATTGTAGATGTGTCTAAATACAATTTTTTCCAAAACTTTTGAAAGGCAACAGAGTAGGCTAATTGGCCTGTAATTATGGGGATCAGATGCTGATCCCTTGCGTTTACAAATTGGTGAAATGTTGGCTTCTTTCCAAAGGTTGGGGAATTTAGAGTCAGTAGGAGACTTATTAAAAGAGTTTAGTCAATGGTTTAGCTATGAGGATTGCAGTCATTTTTAATATTGTTGTGGGAGTTGATCTGGGCCTGTTGATTTATGCGGATCCAGAGAGTTCAGTACTGACAGGACCTCTTGTTCAGTGACAGTTATATGATTGAGAGCAGGTACAGTCTCGGGTCTTGGAGCGGGATGTGGAAGGGTCGGTGTTGTGGGAAGTTGAGTCTGTGCAACAAAGTGTCTGTTGAGAGCTGTGGCCTTTTCCTCGTCAGTTGTCGCCATGTGCTGACTGTGTTTCGAGTGGTGGTATGCTTGTACAGTGCGTGGGTGTTATTGTCTGTTTTCATATTTTGTGGTACTGGTATGGATTGTGTTTGTGTGTGAGAAGCTTGTGAACCTGTTTTGTCGTGTGCTGGTCTTTGCAGTCTTTGTTGAGTTTGGTTACAAAGTTCCTCTGTAGTCGCCATGCTTCCCAGTCATGAGTCAGGTCAGTTTGTTTCGCTATTTTAAAGAGTCGGTCACGTTTATTCATGTGATATTTCAAATGTCCAGTCATCCACGGTTTATCCCTCGGTCTTATGCATATTATTTTCCTAGGGATTGCTTTATGAGCGGCTGCTAAGATTGCAGAGGTAAATTTGTCGGTAGCAATATCTATATCGTAACAGAGTATGTCTTCCCAATCGGTAGTCTGTATGAGTCTAGTTAGTTTGTCTGCGTCAAGTCTGCTGTAGTCCCATATTGTCCTGGTCTGAGTGGGCGTGGGAGATGATGGTAGGTTTGTAGATACAAAAATGGGAAGGTGATCCATTTTACCAAAAGAAGAGTGTCCCTACGCTAGTTACCATATCTTTATTGTTGGTTATGGCGAGGTCTCTAAGATTTGCTACTGTTTCTGTTATTCTTGTTGGGGATGTAATTAGTTGAGTGAGTTCTAGTGTATCTAATGTATGACTAAATCTTATATCGAAGGGCGTTATTCCACTATTACCTGTGTTTGGTCCAGCGTTCTGGGCGTATTTGTTTTCTAGGAATATGTTGCCAGTGTTAAAATCTCCTAGTACGAATATTCCTAGTGGTGAAAGTGAGTTGGCTAAGGCAATGCTTTCAATGAATCTGACATTAAAGTCTTCTAATCTATCAACTGTAAGGCCTGGTGGAAGGTAAAGACTGCATAGGATTATTGATTTTCCGTTTAGTGATACTTTCGCCCATACCCAGTCTTCTCTGTCAATTTCTAAGTTGTGTAGCCTCTTTATTGCTAAATTAGTTCGGGTGTATATAGCAGTGCCTCCACCGTCTCTATTTCTATTGTTTAAATAAGGCGTAAGGAAGTCTGGCACCTCTCCGGACACAGGACCTCTCTTTTCACCATTCCCCCACCCAGGACCTCTCTCCACTGCCCAGGACTTCTTCCTCTCTCTAACCTCCCACCCACTTACGACTTCTCTCCACTATCTAGCATATCTCTCCACCCAACCAGGAATCTCCCCACCCACCCACAGAGCTGGACAACCAGGAATCTCCCCACCCACCCACCAGAGCTGGACAACCAGGAATCTCCCCACCCACCCACCAGAGCTGGACAACCAGGAATCTCCCCACCCACCCACCAGAGCTGGACAACCAGGAATCTCCCCACCCACCCACCAGAGCTGGACAACCAGGAATCTCCCCACCCACCCACCAGAGCTGGACAACCAGGAATATCTCCACCCACCCACCAGAGCTGGACAACCAGGAATCTCCCCACCCACCCACCAGAGCTGGACAACCAGGAATATCCCCACCCACCCACCAGAGCTGGACAACCAGGGATCTCCCCACCCACCCACCAGAGCTGGACAACCAGGAATCTCCCCACCCACCCACCAGAGCTGGACAACCAGGAATATCCCCACCCACCCACCAGAGCTGGACAACCAGGAATCTCCCCAACCACCCACCAGAGCTGGACAACCAGGAATCTCCCCACCATCCACCAGAGCTCGACAACCAGGAATCTCCCCACCCATCCACCAGAGCTGGACAACCAGGAATCTCCCCACCCACCCACCATAGCTGGACAACCAGGAATCTCCCCACCCACCCACCAGAGCTGGACAACCAGGAATC
>JAXIVJ010017291.1:0-26543 GCA_036785665.1 Chirona hameri
ATATATATATATATATATATATATATATATATATATATATATATATATATATATATATATATATATATATATATATATATATATATATATATATATATATATATATATATATATATATATATATATATATATATATATATATATATATATATATATATATATATATATATATATATATATATATATATATATATATATATATATATATATATATATATATATATATATATATATATATATATATATATATATATATATATATATATATATATATATATATATATATATATATATAAATATATATATATATATATATATATATATATATATATATATATATATATATATATGTGTGTGTGTGTGTGTGTGTGTGTGTGTGTGTGTGTGTGTGTGTGTGTGTGTGATGGCGGCTCGTAGCAGAGGAGAGCGCCCCGTGACAGCGTCTGGCCATCGTCGCCACTTTATGGGCCTGCCGTCTGAGCATGCTTGCTTGTGAAAGAGTTAAGACTCCAGATATCGGGCCTGGGGGACGGAAATAACACGGCGGCGGTGATGTGTGACGGCCAACTTATAGCGGTCGACTGCAGGCCGCAGTGCGGCGTGATTGTGAAGGTATGTGATCTGAACCGGACATGGAAAGGAGTTGTAATGCTTCGAATGTATTCAGGGTAAAGTTATCATGGTATTTCACGGTGGCAAAGGTTAATGAGCTGGTGGACAGGATGTTTTCTTTTGAACATCTTTCGGCTGGCTGAGCCTTTTATGATATTCCCTTGGTGTGTGGTAGAAGGTAAAGATGAATCCCTACTTTGTAGTTTGATTCCCGTTATCTTAAACGTTATGGACCCCATAAATTATATGGATCATATCCTGGACACCTCATAATTTGTTTAATAAATTTAGCCGAATGTTAGGCATGGGAAGTTTGGGGTTGAGAACGCAGTGCCAGTAAAGCTTGTTGCATGTGCCTGGAAGCCACCACCCAGTGCAGCGTCGTTCCAGTTCAGCAGAACGTTATGCCTCTGTCCAACGCCAGACAGGGAAGCCACCACCCAGTGCAGCGTCGTTCCAGTTTAACAGAACGTTATGCCTCTGTCCAACGCCAGACAGGGAAGCCACCACCCAGTGCAGCGTCGTTCCAGTTTAACAGAACGTTATGCCTCTGTCCAACGCCAGACAGGGAAGCCACCACCCAGTGCAGCGTCGTTCCAGTTTAACAGAACGTTATGCCTCTGTCCAACGCCAGACAGGGAAGCCACCACCCAGTGCAGCGTCGTTCCAGTTTAACAGAACGTTATGCCTCTGTCCAACGCCAGACAGGGAAGCCACCACCCAGTGCAGCGTCGTTCCAGTTTAACAGAACGTTATGCCTCTGTCCAACGCCAGACAGGGAAGCCACCACCCAGTGCAGGGTCGTTCCAGTTTAACAGAACGTTATGCCTCTGTCCAACGCCAGACAGGGAAGCCACCACCCAGTGCAGCGTCGTTCCAGTTCAACAGAACGTTATGCCTCTGTCCAACGCCAGACAGGGAAGCCACCACCCAGTGCAGCGTCGTTCCAGTTTAACAGAACGTTATGCCTCTGTCCAACGCCAGACAGGGAAGCCACCACCCAGTGCAGCGTCGTTCCAGTTTAACAGAACGTTATGCCTCTGTCCAACGCCAGACAGGGAAGCCACCACCCAGTGCAGCGTCGTTCCAGTTCAACAGAACGTTATGCCTCTGTCCAACGCCAGACAGGGAAGTCACCACCCAGTGCAGCGTCGTTCCAGTTCAACAGAACGTTATGCCTCTGTCCAACGCCAGACAGGGAAGTCACCACCCAGTGCAGCGACGTTCCAGTTCAACAGAACGTTATGCCTCTGTCCAACGCCAGACAGGGAAGCCGACGGCTGTCCCGTGCCAGACTGGCCGTCTCTGGGCCGGCTGACAGTTGGCCTTATGTTTTGGCCGGGCCACAATAGATCCCTGTTTGGACTCGAGCCCGGTGTCAGCGGGTTACGGACCCGTTATCAGTGGGTTACGAACCCATTATCAGTGGGTTACGGGCCCGGTATCTGTGGGTTACGAACCCATTATCAGTGGGTTACGGGCCCGTTAACCCAGTGGGTTACCAACCCGGTGTCAGTGGGTTACAGACCCGGTGTCAGTGGGTTACGAACCCGGTGTCAGTGGGTTACGGGCCCGTTATCAGTGGGTTACGGGCCCGGTGTCGGTGGGTTACGAACCCGGTATCAGTGGGTTACGGGCCCGTTATCAGTGGGTTACGGGCCCGGTGTCAGTGGGTTACCAACCTGGTGTCAGTGGGTTACGGGCCCGTTATCAGTGGGTTACGGGCCCGTTATCAGTGGGTTACGAGCCCGTTATCAGTGGGTTACGGGCCCGTTATCAGTGGGTTACGGGCCCGTTATCAGTGGGTTACGGGCCCGTTATCAGTGGGTTACGAGCCCGTTATCAGTGGGTTACGGGCCTGTTATCAGTGGGTTACGGGTCCGTTATCAGTGGGTTACAGGCCCGTTATCAGTGGATTACGGGCCCGTCATCAGTGGGTTACGAGCCCGTTATCAGTGGGTTACGGGCCCGTTATCAGTGGGTTACGGGCCCGTTATCAGTGGGTTACGGGCCCGTTATCAGTGGGTTACGGGCCGGTGTCAGTGGGTTACCAGCCCGTTATCAGTGGGTTACGGGCCCATTATCAGTGGGTTACGAGCCCATTACCAGTGGGTTACCAGCCCAGTATCATTGGGTTATCAGCCCGTTATCAGTGGGTGACGGGCCCGTTATCAGTGGGTTACGGGCCCGTTATCTGTGGGTTACGAACCCATTATCAGTGGGTTACGGGCTCGGTATCAGTGGGTTACGAACCCATTATCAGTGGGTTACGGGCCCGTTATCAGTGGGTTACGGGCCCGTTATCAGTGGGTTTCGAACCCGTTATCAGTGGGTTACGGGCCCGGTGTCAGTGGGTTACCAGCCCGTTATCAGTGGGTTACGAACCCATTATCAGTGGGTTACGGGCCCGTTATCAGTGGGTTACGGGCCCGTTATCAGTGGGTTACGAACCCATTATCAGTGGGTTACCAGCCCGTTATCAGTGGGTTACGGGCCCGTTATCAGTGGGTTACGGGCCCGGTATCAATGGGTTACGAACCCATTATCAGTGGGTAACGGGCCCGTTATCAGTGGGTTACGGGCCCGGTATCAGTGGGTTTCGAACCCGTTATCAGTGGGTTACGGGCCCGTTATCCGTGGGTTACGGGTCCGTTATCAGTGGGTTACGAGCCCGTTATCAGTGGGTTACGGGACCGGTATCAGTGGGTTCGGAACCCGTTATCAGTGGGTTACGGGCCCGTTATCAGTGGGTTACGAGCCCGTTATCAGTTGGTTACAGGCCCGGTATCAGTGGGTAACGAACCCATTATCAGTGGGTTGCGAACCCATTATCCTCAATACCTGACCTAGATTAACCCTATTAGTGGCGGGAGCTGATTCTGCTCACCCCTCAGGTTTTTCGCAGATATCTCCCGCACATTTCGCAGATATCTCCCGCACGGTTAAGAGCAGAACCATGAAAGTTTAAGACTTTTCCTATAATTGAATTACGCATATGAAGTAAAAATTTGAGCTCCTAACCAGAACAGAGGCGGTTCCAGGGCCAAGTTTTTGGAGGATTTTTTTTCTGTGACATTTGGCGTTAATACGGAGATTCGATATTCACGGCTTCTTCCTAACTGCCTGAAGTATAAAGGAGTTACATAGGTTTACGGTGATTGAAATAACTGCAATTTAGTTGATTTTAGTGAACTATAATAAATATTGCACGGCAGAGGCGGTTTCAGGGACTTGAAAAGTGGAGGTTCATAGGAAGTTATTTTGTATATATTTGGTCTCCCTTTTTCGCTAACCTGGCACCACCTATCGATGCAAATATGTTTTATAACTGTTGTGTTTAATGTCACAATAGCGCACCATTTCATATATCGAGCAACAAAAGAAGAAAAAAGACGGTTTTATAAGGCATTTATTTTACTTCAAAATATATTGACCTGAAAACGCCTATGATTTTTGGATTTTCAAAGGTCACTAACATATATCAATTCCCAATTAAATTTATATCGATTCCTATTAGTTGCGTTTAAATCGGTTGATAAACATTACAGCTGTGTTGGATCGGAAATACTTATAATATTTGTAGTTTTTGCCCCCCTGTTGCCCCATATACAACTTTTTTTCTTTCTTCAGAAATGTAGATTGTAGTGAGGGGAGTCAAACGCCGTTTTATTTGTGAAAATCGTACGGGTAGATCTCGAGATATCCGGGGGGCGGAATCCGCCCCATTGCCACTAATAGGGGTAGGCAAGAGCCTGCCACTATTTGTATTTGTATTTGTATTTGACGTTGGACCCCATCCACGCCGAAGCGGGCTATTCCGGAGCCACATACAAGCATGGACAACACGAATGGTACACTCATCCTAATATAAAATGAAGACAGTTTCACTACAGCACATACTCCCATACAGCACATACTTCAATACTCTCACATACACATTACATCACATACACTGCAATGCTCTCACACGCACATTACGTTATATACATCAGGCTACTCTGGTTGAGGCATGTTCTGTATCGCTCTTTTGAATGCGGGCATGGCTGAGTGACGTGTCGCTAAAGGCAGCTCATTGTAATTTTGCACAACATGATATAGAAATCGGCGCTTGCCAGCCTCTGTCCTCACGCGTGGAAGGGCCAGGTCAGAGTTCTGTCGCGTAGAGCGGGAGCGGAGATCAGAATTGACATGAAGCTGGGAAGCAAGAGCCTGTGGTTCCCCGGTGTTTCGAATTTTGTGTAGTAGATTTAGGGAGTGCTGTCTGTATAGCTGCTGGGCAGTGGGCCAGCCAAGCTCAGCTCGCACGTCAGAGATGTGATCAAATTTACGTTTGCCAGATATGACACGAAGGGCAAAATTTAGAATTTTGTCAAGGCGTTGTATGTTCCTCTGCGAGCCATTGCCAAATACTGCTAAACAGTACCGAACGTGTGAAACGACCAAGGCATTTACAAGAAGTGGCAACAGCTCGCGGGGGATGCTGTGCCGCACGTGCGATAGCCCAATGAGGATACCACTACATTTTTTTACCAGGGAAGACACGTGTGAGTCCCATGTGAAGTGCTTATCAAACAGAACACCTAAATTTTTGACGTATGGGCTCTCTTGTAATAAGGTTAATGGCAGGGGTGGCGGATGGGCACTCCGGAGATCTCCAGATCCACCCGTCTGATTTTCAAAAATGAAGCGGCGTTCGATTCCCCTCAATACGATCTACATTTTTTTTTTTTAAACGAAATATTTGATTGGGGGCAACAGGGGACAAAAACTAACAAAATTAGGGGTATATTTGATCCACCACAGCTGCCATGTTTATCAACCGAGTTGAACGCAAATAAAGGGAATCGATGGATATTGAATTGGGGATTGATATGACGGTAACTTTTGATAATTCAAAAATCATAGGCGTTTGCAGGTCATTAAATATGGGGGTGAAATAAATGCGTAATAAAACCGTGTTTTTTTAATAAATGAAATGGTGCGTTATTATGTCATCAGACAAAACAGTTTTAAGCATGTTTGTATCCATAGGCGGTGACAAGTTAGCAAAAAAGGGAGGCAAAATATATACAAAATAACTTCCTGGAAACCTCCCCTTTTCAAGTCCCTGAAACCGCCTCTGCCGTTCACTAACATCAACTAATGTGCACTTGTTTCAATCACCGTAAATATATGTAACTGCTTTATACTTGAGGCAGTTAGGAAGAAGCCGTTAAGATCGCATCTCCTTATTATCGCCAAATGTCGCCGAGGCAGTTAGGAAGAAGCCGTTAAGATCGCATCTCCTTATTATCGCCAAATGTCGCCGAGGCAGTTAGGAAGAAGCCGTTAAGATCGCATCTCCTTATTATCGCCAAATGTCGCCGAGGCAGTTAGGAAGAAGCCGTTAAGATCGCATCTCCTTATTATCGCCAAATGTCGCCGAGGCAGTTAGGAAGAAGCCGTTAAGATCGCATCTCCTTATTATCGCCAAATGTCGCCGAGGCAGTTAGGAAGAAGCCGTTAAGATCGCATCTCCTTATTATCGCCAAATGTCGCCGAGGCAGTTAGGAAGAAGCCGTTAAGATCGCATCTCCTTATTATCGCCAAATGTCGCCGAGGCAGTTAGGAAGAAGCCGTTAAGATCGCATCTCCTTATTATCGCCAAATGTCGCCGAGGCAGTTAGGAAGAAGCCGTTAAGATCGCATCTCCTTATTATCGCCAAATGTCGCCGAGGCAGTTAGGAAGAAGCCGTTAAGATCGCATCTCCTTATTATCGCCAAATGTCGCCGAGGCAGTTAGGAAGAAGCCGTTAAGATCGCATCTCCTTATTATCGCCAAATGTCGCCGAGGCAGTTAGGAAGAAGCCGTTAAGATCGCATCTCCTTATTATCGCCAAATGTCGCCGAGGCAGTTAGGAAGAAGCCGTTAAGATCGCATCTCCTTATTATCGCCAAATGTCGCCGAGGCAGTTAGGAAGAAGCCGTTAAGATCGCATCTCCTTATTATCGCCAAATGTCGCCGAGGCAGTTAGGAAGAAGCCGTTAAGATCGCATCTCCTCATTATCGCCAAATGTCGCCGAGGCAGTTAGGAAGAAGCCGTTAAGATCGCATCTCCTTATTATCGCCAAATGTCGCCGAGGCAGTTAGGAAGAAGCCGTTAAGATCGCATCTCCTTATTATCGCCAAATGTCGCCGAGGCAGTTAGGAAGAAGCCGTTAAGATCGCATCTCCTTATTATCGCCAAATGTCGCCGATGCAGTTAGGAAGAAGCCGTTAAGATCGCATCTCCTCATTATCGCCAAATGTCGCCGAGGCAGTTAGGAAGAAGCCGTTAAGATCGCATCTCCTTATTATCGCCAAATGTCGCCGAGGCAGTTAGGAAGAAGCCGTTAAGATCGCATCTCCTCATTATCGCCAAATGTCGCCGAGGCAGTTAGGAAGAAGCCGTTAAGATCGCATCTCCTTATTATCGCCAAATGTCGCCGAGGCAGTTAGGAAGAAGCCGTTAAGATCGCATCTCCTTATTATCGCCAAATGTCGCCGAGGCAGTTAGGAAGAAGCCGTTAAGATCGCATCTCCTCATTATCGCCAAATGTCGCCGAGGCAGTTAGGAAGAAGCCGTTAAGATCGCATCTCCTTATTATCGCCAAATGTCGCCGAGGCAGTTAGGAAGAAGCCGTTAAGATCGCATCTCCTTATTATCGCCAAATGTCGCCGAGGCAGTTAGGAAGAAGCCGTTAAGATCGCATCTCCTTATTATCGCCAAATGTCGCCGAGGCAGTTAGGAAGAAGCCGTTAAGATCGCATCTCCTCATTATCGCCAAATGTCGCCGAGGCAGTTAGGAAGAAGCCGTTAAGATCGCATCTCCTTATTATCGCCAAATGTCGCCGAGGCAGTTAGGAAGAAGCCGTTAAGATCGCATCTCCTCATTATCGCCAAATGTCGCCGAGGCAGTTAGGAAGAAGCCGTTAAGATCGCATCTCCTCATTATCGCCAAATGTCGCCGAGGCAGTTAGGAAGAAGCCGTTAAGATCGCATCTCCTTATTATCGCCAAATGGCGCCGAGGCAGTTAGGAAGAAGCCGTTAAGATCGCATCTCTTTATTATCGCCAAATGTCGCCGAGGCAGTTAGGAAGAAGCCGTTAAGATCGCATCTCCTTATTATCGCCAAATGTCGCCGAGGCAGTTAGGAAGAAGCCGTTAAGATCGCATCTCCTTATTATCGCCAAATGTCGCCGAGGCAGTTAGGAAGAAGCCGTTAAGATCGCATCTCCTCATTATCGCCGAATGTCGCCGAGGCAGTTAGGAAGAAGCCGTTAAGATCGCATCTCCTTATTATCGCCAAATGTCGCCGAGGCAGTTAGGAAGAAGCCGTTAAGATCGCATCTCCTTATTATCGCCAAATGTCGCCGAGGCAGTTAGGAAGAAGCCGTTAAGATCGCATCTCCTTATTATCGCCAAATGTCGCCGAGGCAGTTAGGAAGAAGCCGTTAAGATCGCATCTCCTCATTATCGCCAAATGTCGCCGAGGCAGTTAGGAAGAAGCCGTTAAGATCGCGTCTCCTCATTATCGCCAAATGTCGCCGAGGCAGTTAGGAAGAAGCCGTTAAGATCGCATCTCCTCATTATCGCCAAATGTCGCCGAGGCAGTTAGGAAGAAGCCGTTAAGATCGCATCTCCTCATTATCGCCAAATGTCGCCGAGGCAGTTAGGAAGAAGCCGTTAAGATCGCATCTCCTTATTATCGCCGAATGTCGCCGAGGCAGTTAGGAAGAAGCCGTTAAGATCGCATCTCCTCATTATCGCCAAATGTCGCCGAGGCAGTTAGGAAGAAGCCGTTAAGATCGCGTCTCCTCATTATCGCCGAATGTCGCCGAGGCAGTTAGGAAGAAGCCGTTAAGATCGCATCTCCTTATTATCGCCGAATGTCGCCGAGGCAGTTAGGAAGAAGCCGTTAAGATCGCATCTCCTTATTATCGCCAAATGGCGCCGAGGCAGTTAGGAAGAAGCCGTTAAGATCGCGTCTCCTCATTATCGCCGAATGTCGCCGAGGCAGTTAGGAAGAAGCCGTTAAGATCGCATCTCCTTATTATCGCCAAATGGCGCCGAGGCAGTTAGGAAGAAGCCGTTAAGATCGCATCTCCTTATTATCGCCAAATGTCGCCGAGGCAGTTAGGAAGAAGCCGTTAAGATCGCATCTCCTCATTATCGCCAAATGTCGCCGAGGCAGTTAGGAAGAAGCCGTTAAGATCGCATCTCCTTATTATCGCCAAATGTCGCCGAGGCAGTTAGGAAGAAGCCGTTAAGATCGCATCTCCTCATTATCGCCAAATGTCGCCGAGGCAGTTAGGAAGAAGCCGTTAAGATCGCATCTCCTTATTATCGCCAAATGTCGCCGAGGCAGTTAGGAAGAAGCCGTTAAGATCGCATCTCCTCATTATCGCCAAATGTCGCCGAGGCAGTTAGGAAGAAGCCGTTAAGATCGCATCTCCTTATTATCGCCAAATGTCGCCGAGGCAGTTAGGAAGAAGCCGTTAAGATCGCATCTCCTCATTATCGCCAAATGTCGCCGAGGCAGTTAGGAAGAAGCCGTTAAGATCGCATCTCCTTATTATCGCCAAATGTCGCCGAGGCAGTTAGGAAGAAGCCGTTAAGATCGCATCTCCTTATTATCGCCAAATGTCGCCGAGGCAGTTAGGAAGAAGCCGTTAAGATCGCATCTCCTTATTATCGCCAAATGTCGCCGAGGCAGTTAGGAAGAAGCCGTTAAGATCGCATCTCCTCATTATCGCCAAATGTCGCCGAGGCAGTTAGGAAGAAGCCGTTAAGATCGCATCTCCTTATTATCGCCAAATGTCGCCGAGGCAGTTAGGAAGAAGCCGTTAAGATCGCATCTCCTTATTATCGCCAAATGTCGCCGATGCAGTTAGGAAGAAGCCGTTAAGATCGCATCTCCTCATTATCGCCAAATGTCGCCGAGGCAGTTAGGAAGAAGCCGTTAAGATCGCATCTCCTTATTATCGCCAAATGTCGCCGAGGCAGTTAGGAAGAAGCCGTTAAGATCGCATCTCCTCATTATCGCCAAATGTCGCCGAGGCAGTTAGGAAGAAGCCGTTAAGATCGCATCTCCTTATTATCGCCAAATGTCGCCGAGGCAGTTAGGAAGAAGCCGTTAAGATCGCATCTCCTTATTATCGCCAAATGTCGCCGAGGCAGTTAGGAAGAAGCCGTTAAGATCGCATCTCCTTATTATCGCCAAATGTCGCCGAGGCAGTTAGGAAGAAGCCGTTAAGATCGCATCTCCTTATTATCGCCAAATGTCGCCGAGGCAGTTAGGAAGAAGCCGTTAAGATCGCATCTCCTCATTATCGCCAAATGTCGCCGAGGCAGTTAGGAAGAAGCCGTTAAGATCGCATCTCCTTATTATCGCCAAATGTCGCCGAGGCAGTTAGGAAGAAGCCGTTAAGATCGCATCTCCTTATTATCGCCAAATGTCGCCGAGGCAGTTAGGAAGAAGCCGTTAAGATCGCATCTCCTTATTATCGCCAAATGTCGCCGAGGCAGTTAGGAAGAAGCCGTTAAGATCGCATCTCCTCATTATCGCCAAATGTCGCCGAGGCAGTTAGGAAGAAGCCGTTAAGATCGCATCTCCTTATTATCGCCAAATGTCGCCGAGGCAGTTAGGAAGAAGCCGTTAAGATCGCATCTCCTCATTATCGCCAAATGTCGCCGAGGCAGTTAGGAAGAAGCCGTTAAGATCGCATCTCCTCATTATCGCCAAATGTCGCCGAGGCAGTTAGGAAGAAGCCGTTAAGATCGCATCTCCTTATTATCGCCAAATGGCGCCGAGGCAGTTAGGAAGAAGCCGTTAAGATCGCATCTCCTTATTATCGCCAAATGTCGCCGAGGCAGTTAGGAAGAAGCTGTTAAGATCGCATCTCCTTATTATCGCCAAATGTCGCCGAGGCAGTTAGGAAGAAGCCGTTAAGATCGCATCTCCTTATTATCGCCAAATGTCGCCGAGGCAGTTAGGAAGAAGCCGTTAAGATCGCATCTCCTCATTATCGCCGAATGTCGCCGAGGCAGTTAGGAAGAAGCCGTTAAGATCGCATCTCCTTATTATCGCCAAATGTCGCCGAGGCAGTTAGGAAGAAGCCGTTAAGATCGCATCTCCTTATTATCGCCAAATGTCGCCGAGGCAGTTAGGAAGAAGCCGTTAAGATCGCATCTCCTTATTATCGCCAAATGTCGCCGAGGCAGTTAGGAAGAAGCCGTTAAGATCGCATCTCCTCATTATCGCCAAATGTCGCCGAGGCAGTTAGGAAGAAGCCGTTAAGATCGCGTCTCCTCATTATCGCCAAATGTCGCCGAGGCAGTTAGGAAGAAGCCGTTAAGATCGCATCTCCTCATTATCGCCAAATGTCGCCGAGGCAGTTAGGAAGAAGCCGTTAAGATCGCATCTCCTCATTATCGCCAAATGTCGCCGAGGCAGTTAGGAAGAAGCCGTTAAGATCGAATCTCCTTATTATCGCCGAATGTCGCCGAGGCAGTTAGGAAGAAGCCGTTAAGATCGCATCTCCTCATTATCGCCAAATGTCGCCGAGGCAGTTAGGAAGAAGCCGTTAAGATCGCGTCTCCTCATTATCGCCGAATGTCGCCGAGGCAGTTAGGAAGAAGCCGTTAAGATCGCATCTCCTTATTATCGCCGAATGTCGCCGAGGCAGTTAGGAAGAAGCCGTTAAGATCGCATCTCCTTATTATCGCCAAATGGCGCCGAGGCAGTTAGGAAGAAGCCGTTAAGATCGCGTCTCCTCATTATCGCCGAATGTCGCCGAGGCAGTTAGGAAGAAGCCGTTAAGATCGCATCTCCTTATTATCGCCAAATGTCGCCGAGGCAGTTAGGAAGAAGCCGTTAAGATCGCATCTCCTTATTATCGCCAAATGTCGCCGAGGCAGTTAGGAAGAAGCCGTTAAGATCGCATCTCCTCATTATCGCCAAATGTCGCCGAGGCAGTTAGGAAGAAGCCGTTAAGATCGCATCTCCTTATTATCGCCAAATGTCGCCGAGGCAGTTAGGAAGAAGCCGTTAAGATCGCATCTCCTTATTATCGCCAAATGTCGCCGAGGCAGTTAGGAAGAAGCCGTTAAGATCGCATCTCCTCATTATCGCCAAATGTCGCCGAGGCAGTTAGGAAGAAGCCGTTAAGATCGCATCTCCTTATTATCGCCAAATGTCGCCGAGGCAGTTAGGAAGAAGCCGTTAAGATCGCATCTCCTCATTATCGCCAAATGTCGCCGAGGCAGTTAGGAAGAAGCCGTTAAGATCGCATCTCCTTATTATCGCCAAATGTCGCCGAGGCAGTTAGGAAGAAGCCGTTAAGATCGCATCTCCTTATTATCGCCAAATGTCGCCGAGGCAGTTAGGAAGAAGCCGTTAAGATCGCATCTCCTTATTATCGCCAAATGTCGCCGAGGCAGTTAGGAAGAAGCCGTTAAGATCGCATCTCCTTATTATCGCCAAATGTCGCCGAGGCAGTTAGGAAGAAGCCGTTAAGATCGCATCTCCTCATTATCGCCAAATGTCGCCGAGGCAGTTAGGAAGAAGCCGTTAAGATCGCATCTCCTTATTATCGCCAAATGTCGCCGAGGCAGTTAGGAAGAAGCCGTTAAGATCGCATCTCCTCATTATCGCCAAATGTCGCCGAGGCAGTTAGGAAGAAGCCGTTAAGATCGCATCTCCTTATTATCGCCAAATGTCGCCGAGGCAGTTAGGAAGAAGCCGTTAAGATCGCATCTCCTTATTATCGCCAAATGTCGCCGAGGCAGTTAGGAAGAAGCCGTTAAGATCGCATCTCCTTATTATCGCCAAATGTCGCCGAGGCAGTTAGGAAGAAGCCGTTAAGATCGCATCTCCTTATTATCGCCAAATGTCGCCGAGGCAGTTAGGAAGAAGCCGTTAAGATCGCATCTCCTTATTATCGCCAAATGTCGCCGAGGCAGTTAGGAAGAAGCCGTTAAGATCGCATCTCCTCATTATCGCCAAATGTCGCCGAGCAAAAACAACAATCGAAAAACCGGGCCCTCGAACCGCCTCTGTTAAAGTTTGAAACTATTTTGTGTATTCTACATGCGAAAATAAGTTCTAGGATAAATTCCCAAATGTCATGGGTCTTCTCCCATCCGTTCCGGAGACATCTGCGTAAAATCTGAGGGGTGGGCAGAATCTGCCCTTGCCACTAATAGGGTTAAGTCATGACCTTCATTCCCCAGCGAGTTTACGAATTTCGGTAAATCGTTAATTTTAGTATGTGGTGCTCAATGACGTCACATCGGATGTCCATCAGAGGACGATACGAATTATTTATAATATTTCCTATTTTAATGTCCGATGTATTGTTATTTATTTGTATTCCAATGTGAAATTAACCCGCGCCGTGCCGTGGAGGGGCGGGGGGACGTTTAGACCTTAATGTTTTTCAAAGATAGCGAAAAAACGGCGTCGCTGCGCGCAACCGTTTTTGTCACAGCTGTTCGGGCATCAATTACCCACATTGTGTGAATTTGTCATCTCGAGTCATCTCAGGTCAGGTCACCACTCATCTCAGGTCAGGCCTGGTCACTTTCACTTCGTTCCTGACGTGGCAGAGGGTGAACGTGCAGCTCCGTGATCCGAACCGAGACGATATTGACGCACCGGTGGTTACAGGCAGTGTACATTTCTGTGTTTGTAAATCTTCAGTTAGTTATTTCCTCTTTGCTTCATTGGTTTAATTTAATCGTGTATCTGTTGTTGCACAGGAGTATTCGTTTTTTCCATTAACACTTAGTATCAGAGTAAGGGGGAGTCTAGAAATGGAGGTAGCTGATCTTGAAAGGATTGTTGCAGAGGCGGTTGGGAGGGAGACGGCAATGCTTCGTGAAGAAATAAAAACTATGAAAACTGAACAAAAAAAGTTGGGGAGATGGTGGAAAACTTGAAGAAGAAGAAAAAATATGGGAGTAGCTGACCCAGCATCACAGGAGCTTCGATCAGGCTGAACAATATAACCGAAAGACATCGCTCATCCTGGGAGGTGTTTTCCCAGAGTTCAAGGAATGTGAGACCCCAGTGGAAACTCGAGAGGCAGCCATGACTGTATTCAAGGACAAACTGAAAGTAAACCTGAAAGGAGGCATTGCTGCCTGCCACAGACTAAGAAACAAAAAGTGGGTGTTCGTAAAGTTCCAGGATATGGATGACAGAGAAGCGGTTTTTGCAGGCCAAGTTCGAGCAGAAAGGTGAGTGGAAGGAGAAAGTCACTGTCCATGAAAACCTCACGGAGAAAAGGGCCAAAATGATTATGCTCCTGGTGGAAATGAGGAAGAACAGAGAGATCGCAAACTATCATACCAAAAATGGAAACGTCATTGCCAGGGACGACACAGACAAGCGCTACAGTCTCATCCAGCCTTGGTTCACTATGGAGGAAATACTTGACACTACATACAATGCACCTCACAGACAGACCCCAGGACAAACCAGCCGACAGTTCATGCGCTCACAGACACTTCAAAACATCCCTCAAGGCTCAGTCACTCTCAGAACGGCAGATCGGGTGGAGTTTGTGGTTGGTTCGACCCGCCAGACCAGACAATCCAGGAAGGCTGAGTAAGTAAAATGATAACCAGCCTGTGCATACCTGATCGTTATTACATTTCAGTAAATATGAGCAATGAACTAACAAGGAAGTTGGAATGGGTAGGCATTTACAAGGATTTTCTTCCCATCTGCGGTTGGCCACCCGCCACTGGCTGATTGATTGGCATTGAATATTGCTGATGGAGACAGCTGAAACATCAGTGCACGACAAGATTATTATATGCATGCAGTGGTGCTGACCCCTTTACTGGAGCTCTCCTTAACTTGCATTGTCCTAGTAAATGATCACTTCGATCACTTGAGCCCTCCAGGCATGAATCTGCCAGCTCTGCCATTGTGCTATTGGAGCTGTGTGGATTTATGTGGAATGAATCTGTGCGTGGAAGAATGAATATTTGCTGATGAAGCAACCTAGCCTAGCAGAAAGGCTGTTTTAATCATTTTAACCCGCGCACTGCAGGGGCTTTGCGCCGAACACGAACTGCAGGAGGGGGGGGGGGTTGATTTCCGCCCCCCCCCCTGAGATCTCGAAAACTACCCTACGTAGCGAGAAGCAGAAAACGTAATTTGATAGCTTGATACATGTGCTATCGAAAGTATTGCAGTATTGTTTTAGGTCAGGTCAAAATTGAGGTCACCAGAGGTCATCAAAGGTCAAATTTTCCAGTTTTTTCCTGTTTTAGGACATCGCTCCAGAAATTCCCATATATCTCAGAAACTATGCTAGTTAGAAACAAACGGAGAAAGCAAATGCCGGCCAGTGAAATTTACAATCGCTAAAGTGTCCTCAAATTTGATCTCAGGTCAACATTTGAGGCTCCAGAGGTCAAAAAAGGAAAAAAATTGCGTTTTTTGCTAAATCGTTTTTCGCTATTAACTTTTTATGTAATAAAGATAACAGACAACTGTTTACGTCAATGTGTGTATCTTGTCCAGGCGCTTTGAATGATATACATGGTGACCTTGTTAAGTTAACTTAAAAAAATTGACCTCAGGTCAAGGTCAAGTGGTAATCCAAGTAGGGCATGTTGCATATGGGAAGACGTGTCTTGACGTGGCAAACACATTGATGTCTGTTTTACTTCTCTATCTTCATTATGTCGGGAGTTATTGACAAAAAAGTGATTGTGACCTCGCATGACCTTAAATGACCCAATAGGGGTCACTGAACAAAACTTACACTTGGATCACCAAGAATATCCTATAATAACATGATCCAGAAGTAATTGGACTAATATCATTCATATCCTTAGCATTTGTATATTTCCCCATTGACTTATTATGGGGAGGTTGCGAAATTGACCTGACCTTAGGTCACCGATATCAAAATTCCGAGATAAAAGAATTGTAAGTACGTATGTTCTCATGATATCCTGTAAGTTTCAAACTGATCGGCGAAAAACTCTGGCCTTGGCACAACTGCAAACAAATTGGAGTTGGGGTCACTTGACCTGGTCTGGTGACCTGACCTGAGATGACACTAGGTTATTTTTTTGTTCAAAGTGTGCGCAATTGATGTCCTGACAGGTGTGCGAAAACCCGGCAGCGCTGCACGCCGCCGTTTTTTCGCTATCTTTGAAAAACCTGAGGGGGCGGAAATCAACCCCCTGCCGTGCGCGGGTTAACCCTATTTGTAACAGGCTCCTGGCTACCCCTATTTGTAACAGGGGGGGGGGGGGCGGATTCCGCCCCCCCCCCCCCCCCGGAGATCTCGAGAACTACCCGTCCGATTTTCAAAAATGAAACAGTGTTTGGTTCCCCTCAACATGATCTACATTTCTAAAGAATAAAGAAATCTAAATTTTGTATAGGGGGGCAACAGGGGGGCAAAAACTACAATATTTAGTGGTATTTTTGATCCAACATAGCTGTCATGTTTATGAACTGATTTTAACACAACTAATAGGAATCGATAGAGATTGAATTGGAAATTTATATATGACGGTGACGTTTGAAAATTCAAAAATCATAGGCGTGTGCAGGTCACTCAATATGGTGGTGAAGTAAATGCGTAATAAAATCATTTTTTGATGTTGTTTTTTTGATAAATGAAATGGTATGTGATTGTTACATTAGACAGTTATAATTTTTTTTTTGCCATAGGCGGTACCAGTTTAGTGAAAAAGAGGGGTCAAATTGGAAAACAATATTAACCGCAGACCAGTTGCTACCCAGCACTATACATATGTTACTGATCGTAGATAGTTCCTTTTTGCATGTTGTACTTCATCATAGGCGTATGCAGGATACAAACTGGGGCGGCGCAAGACCTTTTGATAAGTATATTATCCGCCATTATGATACTAACTAGTCAACAGTGACTATTTCACTTACAACTTCAATTAACATTGCTTACCCCCCTTTTCACCCTACCTGGACTCACCTATTATCATACAATCGTTCGTAGAGTACATTGTGGTGCGTTTTTCATCCGAAAACAGCAGTATGTTATGTCATTGTACGCCCATGCCTCTTAGTTTCCTTGCAATAATATGACCTCCTTTCTTCCATTCCTGAGCTCACCTCTGCAAAAAATGGCTTTATTCCCTTTTCTGGCCTCATATGTGCATACATCATTATAAGGTAACCATCTATTGCGCCGTTATCGCTGGCATATCGTCATCACCATGCCAGTCACCCCCCCTTTTCATGTGCCTGAACACGCCCCTGAAACTCTATATGTAATAAATTATGCAAATAATAGAAGCAGAAGCTATCTTTTACATCTTGATAACTATAAATGCCGCTTACATTGCTATATTGGCTTCCCGCCAAACATTGAATACTTCCTGGAAACCCCCCTTTTTCAAGCCCCTGAAACCGCCTCTGCCATCAAATTTTTATGATATTTCATTAACATCAACTCATTTGCACTTGTTGCAATCACCGTAAACCGATGTAAGCCCTTCATACTTGAGGCAGTTACGAAGAAACCGTGAAGATCGCATTTCCGAATTATCGCCAAATGTCGCCTCCGAACCCACCCAAAACTGTGCCCTGGAACCGCCTCTGTTCAGGTTAAGAACACAAAATTTTGACTTCAAATGTGTTATTCAATTCTATGAAAAGTCCCAAAATTTCATGGGCTTGCTCCCAGCCGTTCTGGAGATATCTGCGAAAAACATGACGGGGGGGGGGCGGAATCCGCCCCCCCCCCCCCCCCCCCTGTTACACATAGGGTTAATATTGGAGACTGGAGGGCTCCCACTGGCCATCAATTGAACTGCTATTGGAATGTTTACCCTTTATTATATAACAAGTTAACGAATTGCTCCTGGGTCAGCCCCTGATCTATCTCTCTATTTTGCACTGATCAGTCACTAAGGACAAATACAAATGTACTGTTATGTGGCTAATGCTATCCAAGAGTGGAAGTGCACTTCACTCTAAACTCACATCATAGATGTTTGTGAATAAAACATACTACAATACCAATCAAAAGCGGCCACAACTCACCTGCATGGGGAAGTTAACTTATGTATATGATATACCAATACCCATTCCAACTTCCTTCCTGTGTGCAGAATATTATATTAAATACAAAATAAGCTGCAATCGGGCATGTTCAGGTTTGTCCGTAAACAGTGAAGGATTGAGATTTCTTTAATTTGTTGTTTAACAGCCTACCTTGTCTCTGGAGGGGTGAACTAATCACATATACCTGCCTGTCATCTGATGTCGTTGTGAAGGTACTATATCAGTAGTACCTATATCAGTATACCTATATAAGTACCTATATCAATATACTGATCACTGCAAACATATTTAACAAAGTATGTATAAATTCAACACAATAACACCATCATTACACATTTATAATAATAGACATTTGTGGTGAACATGCAACAATGTAAGCATAAATATTTGCGTGGTCACATGATACCCATTTGTTGCATAAAAAAACAATGATTTTTTGCCTTGCATGGTTTACTTATTTATATTTTTTGTCGTGACGTTTCTATTTTTGTTTCCATTTTTGTTTCCATTTTTGATTCCATTTTTGATCTCTTTCTAAATATATATAATTTTGATTATATTAGACTTCATAATATTTCTCTTTTGTCTGGGCTCCCCCGAAGTAGTACTGATCCTACTGTTCGCACGTAGTTTCTTACTACAGTGTTGTAAAACAGGTTTGAATTGCTATTATGTACTGTGTAACACACGAATTTAGTAGCATGTGCTAACCTACCAGAGAACATCAATTGTAAAACATTTAACCCATTTATTAGTGTAACCACACCTGAACTTTCCTTTGCCGAGGAAAGTTTTGAATCTCCAAGACATGTGCGTGCGTGCGTGCGGTGTGCGTGCGTGCGTGCGTGCGTGCGTGCGTGCGTGCGTGCGTGCGTGCGTGCATGCGTGAGTGCGTGCGTGCGTGCGTGCGTGCGTGCGTGCGTGCGTGCGTGCGTGCGTGCGTGCGTGCGTGCGTGCGTGCGTGCGTGCGTGCGTGCGTGCGTGCGTGCGTGCGTGCGTGCGTCCGTGCGTGCGTGCGTGCGTGCGTGCGTGCGTGCGTGCGTGCGTGCGTGTGTGTGTGTTTATATGTTTGCACTAGATGCATTAATATGCATTTTATAAGTGGATGGAGTCTCAGTTATATCTGGTTTATCAAATATAGTTTTCACTCATGTATATATTTGATAAAAACCCATTCAATGGCGCTGGCCTCAGCATTATAATACTTAATTGTTAGTAATATCAGTGTAGTTACCATAGTATATACCCATTCATTGGCGCTGGCTTCTGAATCCTTACTCAGCAACAAGGTACGCTTAGCTGAGTGGGGTCCACAAAGTACCAGCAAGAAAAGCTTGAAAATAGACCAGAATTTGTCCTGCACCCTGTGTGACTGATATCCCCTTTACTAACACAGTGAATGAATCCATCCTCATCCTGTCCTGGATGAGGATGAGGATGGATTCATTCACTGTGTGATGAGAGTGAGTGAATCCATCCTCATCCTGTCCTGGATGAGGATGAGTGAGGATGATATCCTGGGACGTATTTGGGGGGGGGGGGGCAGTCAGTTGCTGTTTTCAACAATGACTACTTTCCGCCTTCTTTTATATCACCACACCACCCAAACTACCTCTCTTTGTAGGCTTTTTTATGTTTGTTTCCATTTCTTAGCTGGGAGTGCCGCGACATTTTCCCTTTTGTTATCTGGTGTTAACTTAAGGTGTCGTGCGTCGTTGGGATTGAGGGCAGGGGCACTCCTGGTCACCTATTAATGGGTGGCGGTTAGAAAAAAGAGAAAAAAAAAGTCACGTGACCCCCACCTCCAAAAAGTTTGCCATCGTACCACAACCACAGTTTCTGACTGATTAGTTTCAAACTTACAGGATTTTATAAAGTCATAGGCACCTACAATTTTTTTATCTCGGATTGTGTATACCTGTGACCTAAGGTCGGGTCAATTTCGTGACCTCTTATTATACGTGAATGGGGAAATATTCAAATGCTTCCTATTCCGAGGATACGCATGATACCAGTCAAATTCCATCTGGATCATGTTATCATAAGTCATTATTGATGATACATGTGCAATTTTGTTCAGTGATCCCTACAGAGTCAGCCGAGGTCACCCGAAGTCATCAACACCGTTATTGTCAATACCTCTCGACAGAATGAAGATAGAGAAGCGAAGCCAGTACCAAGGTGCTTATCTCGCCGAGACTCGGTCTCTCAATATGCAACATGACAGGTTGGGTCACTACTTGATCTTGACCTGAGGTCAAATTTTCAGTTGACCTGACCTGATCAAAAGTAATATGATTAAAACCGCCTTGACAAACACGATGGCGTTAACATTATTGCCTTTTCTTTATTAGAAAGAAAAAAACAGAATGAAGTTTAACCTTATGCTCATATTAGGATGAAATAACAAAATAAAATCAAAAATTTATTTTCGGCTGTGAGCCTTCGGCTGTGAGTGGATGTGAGTGTATTTTTGGCTGTGAGTGGACTATTCACTAAAGAAGGCTCACAGCCGAAAATAAATTTTTAATTTTCTTTTGTTATTTCATCTTAATATGAGCATAAGGTTAAGGTTTTCTTTATTCTATTTTGTTTAAATAATTATCCCCAGAATAACGTTTGAAACAATTAAACTTATCTTTATTAGGTAAAAAGCTATTTGCGAAAACCTGTTTTGCGCCAGACAATTGTCTTTTTAACCTTTGATGACCTCTGGAGCCTAAACTATTGACCTGAGATAAAATTTGAGGCCAACAAGAGCGATTTTTTTTTAGAGCTTCCGATTGCGTTTTTTTTTTTTTTCTTAGCTATCATAGTTCTCGAGATACTTGGGGGTGTTTGAAGCGAAGTCCTAAAACTGGCATACTAACCTTTGATGACCCCTGGTAACCTCAATATTGAGCTGAACCAAAAAAAAAATGACCGAAGTAGTTTGAAAATGATTTTTGACGAGCTTCCGAATGTTTTCTCGGTTTTTGTCTACGTCCCATAGGATCCGAGTTTGAAGAGGCGTCGAAACGCCCCCCCCCCCCCCCACCCGGCACGGCGAAGGTGGTGCCGAGCACCGGCACAGCACGAGTTAATGTCATAAGTGTATTCAGTAAGACAGGTTCTTTCAAATGATGCCCATATTGCTTACATTCGGAGAAAACAGACATTCGTAAACTCGCTGGGCAAATGAGATCATGACATATGACCCCTGTTGACCTCCAAGGAATTTCAGTTGCCACGCGAAATTTGGCATGCATGTTAGCAATTGAATGAGCCAACTTTGGGGTAAATAGAGAACGAAATCGAAACAGGCAAACATGGTTTGACCTCGGCCTGACTTCAAGTTCATCAGGTCAAATTGACAAATTTTGACTTTATGGGGTAACTGTTTGTGCCATCATATTCTTTGTTTCCTCCTCTCTCTAAATATATATTTTTTTGCCAAGATATGTATTTTTTATCTTTGAGATATAATGGCAAACGTAGTTGGATGTTTGACCTTGACCTGAATTTTCGCTGACCTGTATCTTGTGACCCCGTAACCCGACGGCAGTACAAATTCAAAAATCGAAATTAGCGCCCAGAATAACCCCATACACCATTTTACAGCGAAATCTGAGAAGGTACCATGCCAACCATGCCTTGGTGATCTGTCCTGGAATTGCCCTGCTGCACTTGAATAATATAATTCATAAAATGGCGACTTAATTGTCATTTCATGTAGACCAGAACTTGTATTAACATATGTTAACATCTATATTTATGTGTATACCTGGCCCTGAACCAGGGCTAGTTATGTCGTTAGTCCAGTAATCATCCGCCAGGCTTTTAGCCTGTTATCAACTAACGTATCATTGCGCAATGAAAGTCGGTGTCTTAAATGGCGCCCTGTTAGACGCCAATGCAGTGTGAATGGATTTGTTTGTTGTTGGGATTACGGAAGGTGGCCGAGCACGGGTACAGTGCCGGTGAATGGGCTCCTTGAAAGTGTCGGCGTCTGGTCTAAGTAGCGCGACGTGGTACGGATTCCCTGCTGATGCCCGGGTCTGCTGATTGACCTCCGGCGCAGGTTCAGAGGGGACGGGTTCACGGACGGTGTCCGAGTAAAGCCCAGCTGAGGACGTCAGACCCGGCCCGATTCAGCCGGAGGTGCACTAGTAAAGCCCAGCTGAGGACGTCAGACCCGACCCGATTCAGCCGGGGGTGCACTAGTAAAGCCCAGCTGAGGACGTCAGACCCGGCCCGATTCAGCCGGGGGTGCACTAGTAAAGCCCAGCTGAGGACGTCAGACCCGGCCCGATTCAGCCGGAGGTGCACTAGTAAAGCCCAGCTGAGGACGTCAGACCCGGCCCGATTCAGCCGGAGGTGCACTAGTAAAACCCAGCTGAGGACGTCAGACCCGGCCCGATTCAGCCGGAGGTGCACTAGTAAAACCCAGCTGAGGACGTCAGACCCGGCCCGATTCAGCCGGAGGTGCACTAGTAAAACCCAGCTGAGGACGTCAGACCCGGCCCGATTCAGCCGGAGGTGCACTAGTAAAACCCAGCTGAGGACGTCAGACCCGGCCCGATTCAGCCGGAGGTGCACTAGTAAAGCCCAGCTGAGGACGTCAGACCCGGCCCGATTCAGCCGCAGGTGCACTAGTAAAGCCCAGCTGAGGACGTCAGACCCGGCCCGATTCAGCCGGGGGTGCACTAGTAAAGCCCAGCTGAGGACGTCAGACCCGGCCCGATTCAGCCGGGGGTGCACTAGTAAAGCCCAGCTGAGGACGTCAGACCCGGCCCGATTCAGCCGGAGGTGCACTAGTAAAGCCCAGCTGAGGACGTCAGACCCGGCCCGATTCAGCCGGAGGTGCACTAGTAAAACCCAGCTGAGGACGTCAGACCCGGCCCGATTCAGCCGGAGGTGCACTAGTAAAACCCAGCTGAGGACGTCAGACCCGGCCCGATTCAGCCGGAGGTGCACTAGTAAAACCCAGCTGAGGACGTCAGACCCGGCCCGATTCAGCCGGAGGTGCACTAGTAAAACCCAGCTGAGGACGTCAGACCCGGCCCGATTCAGCCGGAGGTGCACTAGTAAAGCCCAGCTGAGGACGTCAGACCCGGCCCGATTCAGCCGGGGGTGCACTAGTAAAACCCAGCTGAGGACGTCAGACCCGGCCCGATTCAGCCGGAGGTGCACTAGTAAAGCCCAGCTGAGGACGTCAGACCCGGCCCGATTCAGCCGGAGGTGCACTAGTAAAGCCCAGCTGAGGACGTCAGACCCGGCCCGATTCAGCCGGAGGTGCACTAGTAAAGCCCAGCTGAGGACGTCAGACCCGGCCCGATTCAGCCGGAGGTGCACTAGTAAAACCCAGCTGAGGACGTCAGACCCGGCCCGATTCAGCCGGAGGTGCACTAGTAAAACCCAGCTGAGGACGTCAGACCCGGCCCGATTCAGCCGGAGGTGCACTAGTAAAGCCCAGCTGAGGACGTCAGACCCGGCCCGATTCAGCCGGAGGTGCACTAGTAAAACCCAGCTGAGGACGTCAGACCCGGCCCGATTCAGCCGGAGGTGCACTAGTAAAGCCCAGCTGAGGACGTCAGACCCGGCCCGATTCAGCCGGGGGTGCCGGGCTCAGCCGGGGATATCATCCCAGTAAAGCCCAGCTGAGGACGTCAGACCCGGCCCGATTCAGCCGGAGGTGCACTAGTAAAGCCCAGCTGAGGACGTCAGACCCGGCCCGATTCAGCCGGGGGTGCCGGGCTCAGCCGGGGATATCATCCCGGTAAAGCCCAGCTGAGGACGTCAGACCCGGCCCGATTCAGCCGGGGGTGCCTGGCTCAGCCGGGGATATCATCCCGGTATAGCTCAGCTGAGGACGTCAGACCCGGCCCGATTCAGCCGGTGGTGCCTGGCTCAGCCGGGGATATCATCCCAGTATAGCCCAGCTGAGGACGTCAGACCCGGCCCGATTCAGCCGGGGGTGCCGGGCTCAGCCGGGGGTATCATCCCGGTATAGCTCAGCTGAGGGCGTCAGACCCGGCCCGATTCAGCCGGGGGTGCCTGGCTCAGCCGGGGATATCATCCCGGTATAGCTCAGCTGAGGACGTCAGACCCGGCCCGATTCAGCCGGGGTGCCGGGCTCAGCCGGGGGTATCATCCCGGTATAGCTCAGCTGAGGACATGTTCATGTTCATGTTCATGTTCATGTTCATGTTCATGTTCAGGACGTCAGACCCGGCCCGATTCAGCCGAGGGTGCCTGGCTCAGCCGGGGATATCATCCCGGTATAGCTCAGCTGAGGACGTCAGACCCGGCCCGATTCAGCCGGGGGTGCCTGGCTCAGCCGGGGATATTATCCCGGTATAGCTCAGCTGAGGGCGTCAGACCCGGCCCGATTCAGCCGGGGGTGCCGGGCTCAGCCGGGGGTATCATCCCGGTATAGCCCAGCTGAGGGCGTCAGACCCGGCCCGGCTCAGTCAACAGTGACCGGTCGATCCCGCGGCGCGTCGCGTCGGCTTCAGACGAGCTCAGGTGGTCGCCGTGAGCGGCCGGGCCGGGCCATTGAAGCGCGCAGCTCTGGCTGTTGCCCGAGCGGCGACCTGTTAAGATTAGAGGCCGGCAATGCGATCGGGGCATTGCCTTGGGGTCAAAATCGTACGATAATTCCGTAATTTGGCCCCAACCGGCCAGGCCACCGCTGACTGGCCGTTGGGTGACCTCAGACTGTGACGTCACCACAAGCCGCCACTGGGTGGCGTGCCGGCCGGCTCACAGTGCTGTGCGGCGCAGTATCCTACTGTGCAGCACAGTATCCACGGCCGGCCGGCACCAGCTGACGGCGGCAGTGTCCTGAAATTACTTTTTGAATACATGCAGAGAGGTAACAAAACTGGCCAAAAAAACATGTGAAGAGGTAACAAAAATAAGAAAACCAAAATATATCTTACTTTTACTCACGTACTACACAAATATGAAATAAGTGATCATCCAGAGGTGAAACTCCTCATCAAGATTGTAAGGAATATGACATAAGTTGATACAATTCAATATTTTTCAATGTTAGCATAACCACATACAAACTAGTTTCCTATTGACATTTTTTCATTTTGAAATATACATTTCATAATATAACCAAGATATACACAATTCAGCAAGCATAGTGATCCAGTTCACTAGTTCAACTCAAGATTGTAAGGAATATGACAAAGATGATATAATTAAATAGTTTGCTCACAGTTGTAAACACATTTCAGGCAGCATTGCATTACAAAGTAGGATGCAGAAGCATACCCATATTTATACATATAGCAACCGCACAAAGTTCATAAATGTGTTATGAGGTGATCTGAGAAAGACTAGTGAATTCCAAAATATCCATGACAAAATATAGTTCAACTATTAGCCTAACATGTAAAAAATACTGAAATTTAAAACTATTATTTCACTGAATTGATATAATTCAACTAATTATTGGTTAAGTGACGGGTTGTGCTCTAGCCTCTAGCATAACCCATCAAGTAAATAATTAGGGCAAAACAAAAAAATGATTGTGACAATACCGTCAAATGATGTAACCCTGGACAACCCTGGACATCCTAACCTCAGACTTTTCATGCTATCAAATGTAGGCAATACAGACTCAGTAAAACACTGTGCAGCTGTATTGTCTGCACTCGAGTCTGATAGCATGAACAGTCTGGGGTTAGGATGTGTCCGAAGATTAGGCTTTTACCCTATAAGCACGATTGACAAATGCCCTTATTTACCCATACATATTAACATGTGGAATTTCATTAAATAGTAGATTTATGACAATATAAGTTCCTAGCAATCACTTTGAAGAGACATTCCTAACATTCTTACTCCATGCATTGCAATGTTTGGTCTGGTATGCCAAAGCTGAGTGGTACCCCACTTCTCTCAACTTATTGAATTATGGGAAGAAAAATAAGATAAGGGACAGCATATAAATACGAGGGTGTTTACCTGCCGCCACTCCTACATCAGCATGCCCACACCAAACAACTTGCTGCATGACCTTGGGCAGCCTTTGTATGTAAGCTGCCTGGCCTCAGTGTTCTATTGCCCTGGCTGCCTCAAAGACGCCGGAGATTATTTTGTATAAACAGCGCCAGGTTAGCTGCATCCTTGCGGCAGCTAAATTATTGGCGCTGAATTATGCCCGCAAAAATTGTTACCTCCTCAGAAAACATCTCAACCTAAATAATTTTTCAAGACTATTCATTGGACATTTCCGAGGTTAAAGTGGCTTCGGCTGGTGAAAAACATTGAAGTTTTTGGTAATGACCTGTTTTTGTGTGATAAATAAGCAGATGGTCTTATAATAAAAACATGCCGGTATAATTTTTGTTACCTCCTCAGAATAACGATAGATTACGGAACAAATTTTCCAACTTGTAAAAACCAAAATAAGCCACGTAAATGATAACATTACTTGTATATAATGCAAGTCGTTTGCAAAATAGTTTTTCAAGCCATTACAGTCTTCAAATATATTATTTCATGCTGCAAAATGTATAACAGCTTGATAAGTATCACGGTGCACGCAGCAGGTCAAAATGGACCTATTGACATTATGCAAAGAAAAAAAATCACCTAAAATACAGGAATGTATATTTTTCATCAAAAATGATACCAAAGCTTCTCAACAGACCATACAAGACAATGCCACGTTTTTGTGCAAATCTGACCGCTAATGAATGAGTATATAAAACATGCCAGAAACATGCCAGAAACATGCCAATAGTTACCTCTTTCTTACCTCCTCTCCTCACCAGTGCAGTGGCTCTGCAGCCAGCAGGTGAACAAAGCTATCAATTGATCAACTATGTTTC
>JAXIVJ010017292.1:2500-26543 GCA_036785665.1 Chirona hameri
GTGTGTGTGTGTGTGTGTGTGTGTGTGTGTGTGTGTGTGTGTGGTGTGTGTGTGTGTGTGTGTGTGTGTGTGTGTGTGTGTGTGTGTGTGTGTGTGTGTGTGTGTGTGTGTGTGTGTGTGTGTGTGTGTGTGTGTGTGTGTGTGTGTGTGTGTGTGTGTGTGTGTGTGTGTGTGTGTGTGTGTGTGTGTGTGTGTGTGTGTGTGTGTGTGTGTGTGTGTGTGTGTGTGTGTGTGTGTGTGTGTGTGTGTGTGTGTGTGTGTGTGTGTGCGTACGTCTGCGTGATAGTCTGCTTGGTTTCCCATCGTGACAATTGTAACTTTCCTACTGTTTTATTTAACCGACTTATGACACGTAATAGTCACGCTTATTCGTGGAGTGTCTGTTGATGTCAATACATACAAGAGGCAGAACGACTTTTCCGCGCATCTGGTCCATGTGGATCTGGAGAGGCCAAATCTGTTCATGTGGTCCATGTGGTCCATGTGGACCTGGAGGAGCCTGGGGTGAGATGGCTTAGGGAGATTGTCCTGGCCTGGTCCCACTATTAGCTCTTCGTTCCAGCAAGTTGGGCACCGCTGGAGCAGCTTCCGGGTGCCGATGTCCGCGTTTTTGCGGTCGTTTTGCTTTTTTTCCGAAACTCGGCAGCCTAGCTAAACATGTAGCCAGCTTGAAAGTTAATATTGTATGAAGGGAGTGGGCCCTGGGGCTAGCAATTAGGTACCGCCTCTGCCAGACACTTAGCCCTCGCCCGGGTAGGGGCGGGGAGGATGCCACCCTCCTTGTTTTTTTTTCTGGAATAACTCGCTTAGTTTCCAACCGATTGCGATGGAACTTTCAGTACCCTACTTTTGAGGAAAAAAATCCACATACTCTGAAAATTTTGAATTTCTAACCCATATTACCCGTGACCTATGACCTGTTTCTCAAGGGCATGGCATGCGCAACTGGCATCCCGCAGTATCGATGCTTGTAACTTGTGCAGTTTCCGAGTGTTTGTTGTTCAGGAGCATATGCACAGGTGTTTCCAAGTGACAGTTGTGGTTTCCACTGAGATTGTGACCGCGATTGACCTTTTCAGAGGTCAACTGAGGTCATTGACCTCCGATGACTTCAGATGAATTTGTTGGGCCTCTGGCGGTTTCTATAGGACATTTTGTGACGCTGATTTCAAATTTGGGATCCATTTTACATAATTATATGTTCCACTGGGGTCATGCACTTCCACAGGTCAACCGAGGTCACTGACATCAGATGACCCGACATGACCTTTTTGGAATTTGCCAGTTTTTAGGACATTTTGTGACGCTGATTACGAATTTGGCACCTATTGAGCATTATGATATGCTCATTCACGATTCTAGCTCGAAAAAAAAAAATCAATTTATACGCATTTACAATTTTCATGACTTTTGGGTCATTGACATGACCTTACTCCTCAGAGGTCACCTAATGACCAAAGACCTTAAAATGGGGTATCAGCGGCTTCCTCTCGCCACATGCAACACGTTCGTCTTTGAATCGAAGCTCTAGCTCAATTAGGGGCGAAACGCTAATGGGGGGGGGGGGTCCTACCCCTCCCCTACCCGAACACGTAGTGATTTTGCCCTACCCGGGCGAGGGTTAAAGGGAATGTTTCACCTTTGTATTATTTTTGAACTGAGATAGCCATTATCCATTATCTTTGGCCGTGATTGAAATGTCGAAAATACTAAGGTCATTTTCCCCAAAACTTACCCGTGTTTAAGCAATTTGATTTTCCATTTGCAAAATGGGGTCTAGGCTAGTGCCATTATCTTTCGCCGTGATTGAAATGTCGAACATACTAAGGCCATTTTCCCCAAAACTTAGCCGTTTTTAAGCAATTTAATTTTCCATTTGCAAAATGGGGTCTAGGCTAGTGACGCCGCTGATTGGCTGACAACCACTTTGTCAGTCAATCCCACTTTGTCAGCCAATCAGCGGCGATCTATAGCTCAATAATGGCGTTATCATCCCAAATTTAAAACCTTAATTTGTATAAAGATAAGTGACTTTTCGAGAGAGAAAAATATCACAATCGTTTTCAGCAGCACTTACTTCATATTTTCGACTACAGCCAGCGTATATTCGACAACTTTCAGAAAGGTGAAACATTCCCTTTAATTAATTATTTTTCCCATTTTCCAAATTTGTATAAGCAATTGCGAATTTTCAGGGGCTCCGCTACAGGGGGGACGGGGGGGACGTGCCCTCCCTAATTTTTGGACTTTTAACCCGCGCACTGCAGGGGGGTTGATTTCCGCCCCCCCCCCCCCCCCCTCAGGTTTTTTCAAAGATAGCGAAAAAACGGCGGCGCGAAGCGACGCCGGGTTTTGGCACACCTGTTAGGACATCAATTGCGCACACTTTGAAGAAGAAAAAATATCCTCGGGTCATCTCAGGTCAGGTCATCAGATCAGATCAAGTGACCACACCTCCAAAAATGTTTGCAGTTGTGCCAAAGCCAGAGTTTTTCACCGATCAGTTTGAAACTTACAGGATGTCATAAGGGCATAAGTACTTACAATTCGTTTATCTCGGAATTTTGATATCGGTGAATTAAGGTCAGGTCAATTTCTTAACCTCCCCATAAGTCAATGGGGAAATATACAAATGCTTCCTATTTCAAGGATATGCATGATATTAGTCCAATTACTTCTGGATCATGTTATTATAGGATATTTTTGATGATCCAAGTGTAATTTGTGTTCAGTGACCCCTATTGGGTCATTTGAGGTCATGCGAGGTCACCATCACTTTTTGGTCAATAACTCCCGACATAATAAATATAGAGAAGTAAAACAGACATCAATGTGTTTGTCTCGTCGAGATACATCTTCCCATATGCAATATGCCCAACTTGGGTCACCACTTGACCTTGACTAGAGGTCAAATTGTTAAGTTGACTTAACAAGGTCACCATGTATATCATTCAAAGCACCTTGACAAGATAAACACAATGTCGTAAACAGTTTTCCGTTATCTTTATTAAGTAACAAGTTAATAGCAAAAAACGATTTAGCAAAAAAACTGCATCTTTTTTTTACCTCTGGAGCCTCAAATATTGACCTGATATCAAATCTGAGGACACTATATCGGTTGTAAATTTCACTGGCTGGCGTTTGCTTTTTTCCGTTTGTTTCTAACTAG
Organism: Chirona hameri; assembly: GCA_036785665.1. Classification (NCBI taxonomy): domain Eukaryota; kingdom Metazoa; phylum Arthropoda; class Thecostraca; order Balanomorpha; family Balanidae; genus Chirona; species Chirona hameri. The sequence goes on from JAXIVJ010017292.1 coordinate 5,670, forward strand.
CATCGTTTACGAGATATATGGGAATTTCTGGAGCGATGTCCTAAAACTGGAAAAAAAACTGGAAAATTTGACCTTTGATGACCTCTGGTGACCTCAATTTTGACCTGACCTAAAATAACCCTGAAATACTTTCCATAAAACATGTATCAAGCTATCAAATGTCTTTTTCTGCGTGTCGCTACGTAGCGTAGTTTTCGAGATCTCAGGCGGGCGGAAATCAACCCTCCCTGCAGTTCGTGTTCGGCGCAAAGCCCCTGCAGTGCGCCGGTTAACGCGGCCTATGAGGTAATGGATGTTGCATGGAAAGAATCGACTTCAGAATGTCTCTGTCCCCCCAATTTTCGTAACGTGACGGAGCTCTTGCGAATTTTGTGTCATGCCCCGAAGCGGCGCGAAATTTGCAAGTTTTTTACTGTGGATAGGTGGATTTTGAAAGCGGCAAGGGCAATTTTTACAACTGTACGTCCGGCCGTTTGGGAGGGGGATCATAGTTTCAGGACCTTTGGGGGGTCCATGGCCCCTTGTCCTCCCCCTTGGATCCGCCCCTGGACGGGGTCCGCGCTAACTTCAACCGACGCAACGGGGCCGGCACCGCCCCTCCCTTATGTCTCAAAAAGATACGATAAGTAGTGACTAGCATAAACTTATCACTTGATGACATCCTGTGAGTTTCAAACCGTTTGGTCAATCACTTTGGCTGTGGCACGACCGCAAACTTTTTGGAGGTGGGATTACTTGACTTGACCTGGTGACCTGACCTGAGATGACCCGAGGTCAAAAAAATACATCGTGTGGGCAATTGATGCTCAAACAGCTGTGCCAAATTTCGCGGCGCTGCGCGCCGCCGTTGAAACTCTGGTGACAATACCCTTGTTCGTATACATAGTCGAGTGATCGTGTAAAAAGTTAGGGGGGGGGCGTCGCCCCCCCCCCGCTCCAAAGTGGGGGGGGGCGAGTTGCCCCCATTGCCTCCACGGTTCCCACGTCCCTGGTCAGAAGCGGGCCGGATTCCTTTTCTTTCGTTTTCTAAAAACTGCAATAATTGCGAGGAAAGTAAGTAAATAAACGGCTGGGGAGATTGTCCAAAACTGGGTCCAAAACTGGGGGATAATCCCACCCACCAGTCTAACGACTGGGGGGGGGGGGCGGTGCCCCCCCCCCCCGTCTCCCCTACGGTGCCGCCCCTGACTATCACTATCGAATTCTACGAAGATTCAGGATGGGATCATCCATAAAATAATCCAGAATCCATAAAACATGCATCGTGTGACTCTCGTAGATCTTTAGCGCATATTGACCTTTTGTGACCTGACATTGACCTTGATTTTCGCTTGCAGTCTCATTTTTGCTTAAGCGGGATATACATATATTATACCCTCCAGAGCACTTTTGGGCAATATTGATCGCAATCGAAGGGTTATGATGGAAAATATAGCCCATAAACTCATGTAGGTACGTCGACTTTGACCTTTGACCTGACCGTGACCTGATATCAATTACACAGTGCACACTTAGTGATGCTTTTATAGACCTATGGCTTTCTTAACGCGCAGCGTGCTGGGGTAGGGCGTTTCCCTAAGGGTTTTTCGGAGTTAGCGGGAAAACGGTAGCACGCATCTTGCCGTATTTGGCACAGATGTCTGGGTGCCAATTACGTTCATGGTGTGATTTTTTTTCGGATCTTATCAGATCAGGTAACCTGGGGCCGGTTGTCCATCCTGACTTACGAATGATTTTCTTCGTAAGTCGTTCATTTGAGACTACTTACAAAAATCATGAACTCTCTGCCGACAAGTTACGAATTTTGGAATTCCCATCTCTTTCATATATTTCTAATGGGACTAAAAACCAATAGCTGCAAGCTATTTCCTATAAGGAAGAGCAAGTTTCGGTCGCGAGTCAACTGCAGAATTTCGGCCACTTACTCGAGAGATGGTAATACCGATTTAATAAAATTATTACGAAAAAATTGGAATCTTCGCAAGAATTTCATAGATGGGAATCCGGCCCCAGGTCAGATCATCTGTACTACCGCAAGACATCTATGCCAGAGATAAGACGTCCCCCCCCCCTCCTGAACCTGGGACTTACCGGAACAAAAATCGCAACCTACCGGATCAGCTTGGGGGGGGGGGGGGGGCGGCAAAAACATAGGTTTGCCTACCGATATTTCGTTTTTTTTTTTGGGGGGGGGGGGGGGGGGCAATTGCCCATTTTGCCCAACCGTAGATCCGCCACTGGTCAAAGCGGTTAGCGACCTAAGTTATATCTAAAAACCCAAACTACCCCGCGGTCACCGGGGTAGTTCAGGTCTCTGGGAACACAGGGAGCACTGGTGACCGAGGTGATTTGTGCCGCTGGGAACACAGGGAGCACTGGCCAGCGGGGTGATTTGTGTCGCTGTCGGCGACCCTGGGAACACAGGGAACACTGGTCAGCGGGGTGATTTGTGTCGCTGTCGGCGACCCTGGGAACACAGGGAACACTGGTCAGCGGGGTAATGTGTGCCGTTGGGAACGTAGGGAGCACTGGTCAGCGGGGTGATTTGTGTCGCTGTCGGCGACCCTGGGAACACAGGGAACACTGGTCAGCGGGGTGATTTGTGTCGCTGTCGGCGACCCTGGGAACACAGGGAACACTGGTCAGCGGGGTGATTTGTGTCGCTGTCGGCGACCCTGGGAACACAGGGAACACTGGTCAGCGGGGTAATTTGTGCCGTTGGGAACACAGGGAGCACTGATCAGCGGGGTGATTTGTGTCGCTGTCGGCGACCCTGGGAACACAGGGAGCACTGGTCAGCGGGGTAATGTGTGCCGCTGGGAACACAGGGAGCACTGGTCAGCGGGGTGATTTGTGTCGCTGTCGGCGACCCTGGGAACACAGGGAACACTGGTCAGCGGGGTAATGTGTGCCGTTGGGAACGTAGGGAGCACTGGTCAGCGGGGTGATTTGTGTCGCTGTCGGCGACCCTGGGAACACAGGGAACACTGGTCAGCGGGGTGATTTGTGTCGCTGTCGGCGACCCTGGGAACACAGGGAACACTGGTCAGCGGGGTGATTTGTGTCGCTGTCGGCGACCCTGGGAACACAGGGAACACTGGTCAGCGGGGTAATTTGTGCCGTTGGGAACACAGGGAGCACTGATCAGCGGGGTGATTTGTGTCGCTGGGAACACAGGGAGCACTGGTCAGCGGGGTAATTTGTGCCGTTGGGAACACAGGGAGCACTGGTCAGCGGGGTAATTTGTGCCGCTGGGAACACAGGGAGCACTGGTCAGCGGGGTGATTTGTGTCGCTGTCGGCGACCCTGGGAACACAGGGAACACTGGTCAGCGGGGTGATTTGTGTCGCTGTCGGCGACCCTGGGAACACAGGGAACACTGGTCAGCGGGGTAATGTGTGCCGTTGGGAACACAGGGAGCACTGGTCAGCGGGGTGATTTGTGTCGCTGGGAACACAGGGAGCACTGGTCAGCGGGGTAATTTGTGCCGTTGGGAACACAGGGAGCACTGGTCAGCGGGGTAATTTGTGCCGCTGGGAACACAGGGAGCACTGGTCACCGGGGTGATTTGTGTCGCTGTCGGAGACCGGCCGGTAGACCGTAAAACACGTTTGCGATGTTAGGAACTGCTTTTTGTCTGGCATTGTTTGTCGACCAGCATTTACAGCATACATTAGGTAATGAGTGATTGAATGGCGTTCAGAATTGGGAGACTGGAAGGCCCGGCAGCAGTACGCCCACACCAGTGAGAGCTGAACTTGTCGATTTCGAGTAACGCTCAGTGTTAAAGGGATTATACGGTTTTTTCCCAGAATAATTGAGTTACATAGTAAAACGTACTTATAGAGGTAATAGAAGTCCCATGGTAGCCACATTTTTCTGGAAATGACCTCTTCTGCACGTAAGGACATTCCGAAGTGCGCGGTGATGCCACCGCGTATTTTCTGCAGGACCGGCTGAGGCAGAGCCAGTCATCTCTTTTATGCTAATAAAAACACCTCACATATGGCATATTTCCGGTAAAAAAGCAATATTTGAAAGAAAATTTACTTATTTTGTTCCAACGACAGCAGCAGTTACCTAGTTTTATCATAAAATTCTATATTTTTCATGAATTTTCATGCCAAAAAAATGAATACGCCACTACCAAATTCTCAACGCTAAAGGCCAGAGAAAAGAAAACCACAAAAACACAAAACCTCAACGAACAGTGTGTAGTAATACAAAGTCCCGTCAGTTTTGAATTGCATATTAATTTTGTGATCCAGTGTAGGACTTGCAGATAATTCAAAACTCTCAAATTGATCTTAAGATAAAAGTGGTGGACAGTAGTGCCGATCAAGTACTCGTTATCTGATACTAGTCTCGAAAAACGTCCAAGTTTTAACGCTGATAATTTCTGAAATAATGGACTAAATGGGCATTGAGGTCCCTGTTATATGTCTTAAACGTGTTTAAAGCTCATACAACTGCAAAAGAGAGCATTTACTTTCAGGACGGAAACCCGTATAATCCCTTTAACCCTATTTGTAACAGGCTCCTGGCTACCCCTATTTGTAACAGGGGGGGGGGGGCGGATTCCGCCCCCCTCCCCAAAGATCTCGAGATCTACACGTCCGATTTTCAAAAATCAAACGGTATTTGGTTCCCCTCAACACGATCTACATTTATAAATAATAAAAATATATCCATTTTGGATAGGGGGGCAACAGGGGGGCAAAAACTACAAATTTTAGTGGTATTTTTGATCCAACATAGCTTTCATGTTTATCGACCGATTTTAACACAACTAATAGGAATCGATAGAGATTGAATCGGAAAATGATATATAACGGTGACGTTTGAAAGTTCAAAAATCATAGGCGTGTGCAGGTCACTCAATATGGGGGTGAAGTAAATGCGTAATAAAACCATTTTTTGATGTTGTTTTTCGATAAATGAAATGGTATGTGATTGAGACATTAGAAAAAACAGTTATAAATCATATTTTGTTGCCATAGGCAGTACCAGGTTAGTGAAAAAAGGGGGTAAAATTGGGAAAAATATTAACCGCAGACAAGTTGCTACCCAGCACTATAAATATGTTACTGATCATAGATAGTTCCTTTTTGCATGTTGTACTTCATCATAGGCGTATCCAGGATCCAAACTAGGGCGGCGAAAGACCTTTTGATAAGTATATTATCCGCTATTATGATACTAACTAGTCAACAGTGACTATTTCACTTACAACTTCAATTACATTGCTTACCCCCCTTTTTACCCTACCTGGACTCGCCTATTATCTTATAATCGTTCGTAGAGTAGCCTGTGGTGCGTGTTTCATCCGAAAACTGCAGTATGTTATGCCATTGTACGCCCATGCCTCTTAGTTTCCTTGCAATAATATGACTCCCTTTCTTCCATTCCTGAGCGCGCCTCTGCAAAAAAATGACTTTATTCCCTTTTCTGGTCTCATATGTGCATATATTATTATAAGCTAAACGTATATTGCGCCGTTATCGCTGGCATATCGTCATCACCATGCCAGTCACCCCCCTTTTCATGTTCCTGAACACGCCCCTGAAACTCTATATGTAATAAATTATGCAAATAATGGAAGCAGAAGCTATATTTTACATCTTGATAGCTATAAATGCCCCTTACATTTCTCTATTGGCTTCCCGCCAAGCATTGAATACTTCCTGGAACCCCCCCCCCCCCCCCCCCCCCCCCTTTCAAGCCCCTGAAACCGCCTCTGCCATGCAATTTTGTATGATATTTCATTAACATCATCTAATTTGCACTTGTTGCAACACGGTAAGCCGATGTAACTCCTTCATACTTGATGCAGTTAGGAAGAAACCGTGAAGATCGCATTTCCGTATTTTCGCCAAATGTCGCCTCCGAACCCACCCAAAACTGTGCCCTGGAACCGCCTCTGTTCAAGTTAAGAACTCAAAATTTTGACTCCAAATGCGGAGTTCAATTCTATGAAAAGTCCCAAAATTTCATGGGCCTGCTCCCAGCCAGTCTGGCGATATCTGCGAAAAACATGAGGGGGGGGGGGCGGAATCCGCCCCCCCTGTTACAAATAGGGTTAAAGGGAAATAATGACCTTTTTCCACAAAAATGGAGTTAGCACTTGAAATCGCCAGACGAGACCAAAATATATTGTAAATTCATCACATTTTGCATGAAAACTTTCCTACCGAAAGATATTTCAAGTTAAAGTTGATAAGCGTTCCACACTTTTGACGACCGGTACTTGCAAGTACTTTTGGTCCTCATCAAACTGCGGGCTTTTCCCGTATTGTTTTTTTTACGCAATGGAGTGGAAAATATATTGTGCGTTCTACTCGTTGTGATTATATGCCCGGCGATCTTCTAAAACTAACAGCGATTGTAAAAAGTGGCAATAAAATCGGAAGCTCATCGATGCACATCAACGGCGGCATAGTTAGTGGTTGCGACCCTCAATTTTTGAAAATCGATTCATTTGTTTTCAACATTAGGAGTATTGTATAATTTGTCTGTGGCAGTATATAACACTATGCTTTATATTATCATGAAAAATAATAATTTTTCCCCCAAAAACTAACAAACAATAACACAAAACTGGCAATTAAATCGGAAGCTCATCGATGCACATCGACGGCGACCTATTTAGCGTCGGCGATTTGTTTACAAAGTCATTGTCATGCTTCTCGGCGCACTTAACCATTGTGGCGAGTTGTAGCGAGTAGCGCTTTCGTTCTCCATGGCAACCAGGCGTGAGCCAATGAAAAGCCAAAACGTATTCCCTTTCTGGCTTTTGATTGGCTAACGCCTAGTTGCCATGGAGAACGAAAGCGCTACTAGCGCTACTAGCGTGTGTCCGAGCAGCGCTCAGTTTGATCGGAAACGTCACAGAGCCTCCAAAAATGCCGCGCACTCGATGTAAACAATGGTAGGGAAGGACGAATTTGTCAATGACCTTCATGAAGTACACAAGGTACTTGTTTTGTATTTTTTCCAAACTTACAACTTTCAATATGGGAATAATTTTATTTAATCCTTAAATTTAAATACAATAATTGTAAACTCATAGCGGTAGCCTAATAAATTGTTGCTAACAAAATCATAAGGTCATTATTTCCCTTTAACGCAACAGCAGAGCACGCTTGTGAATCAATCATGAATTGTGCGGTGCGCACCGTGCACTGTGCAGCCCAATAACACTATACGCTCATATGTGCAACGTGCAATCGTGCACAGCCCTCGGTATCCAGCATGCAATGCGGCAATGCTCAACGACGAAATTGCGTATCTTCTCAATAGATATCCTTATAGTTAGCTTCCCATGCAAAAACGTGCATACGTTCCGGGTTCCGGCAGCAAAAGTACACATCGTGGAGGCTTGAAGTCCTCTCTTCTACCCTTCCAAGGCATCTGCAGTTCTCGTTCATTACTGTGAGGATGTGAATTATCAGCTGTTTAATATCAGCCGGGAGAATGGTTACTAATGATTGAAGAACATACCTATAACCGTAATACTTCATTGTTACTAAAGTGTTAAATTAGGTACCCAAACATCCAACTACAGCTTACTCACATAACCAACTACAGCTCACCCAAACATCCAACTACAGCTCACTCACATAACCAACTATGCAGCTCACTCACATAACCAACTATACAGCTCACTCACATAACCAACTATACAGCTCACTCACATAACCAACTATACAGCTCACTCACATAACCAACTATACAGCTCACTCACATAACCAACTATACAGCTCACTCACATAACCAACTATACAGCTCACTCACATAACCAACTATACAGCTCACTCACATAACCAACTATACAGCTCACTCACATAACTAACTATACAACTCACTCACACAACCAACTATACAGCTCACTCACATAACCAACTATACAGCTCACTCACATAACCAACTATACAGCTCACTCACATAACCAACTATACAGCTCACTCACACAACCAACTATACAGCTCACTCACATAACCAACTATACAGCTCACTCACATAACCAACTATATAGCTCACTCACATAACCAACTATACAGCTCACTCACATAACCAACTATGCAGCTCACTCACACAACCAACTATACGCTCACTCACACAACCAACTATACAGCTCACTTACATAACCAACTATACAGCTCACTCACATAACCAACTATACAGCTCACTCACATAACCAACTATACAGCTCACTCACATAACCAACTATACAGCTCACTCACACAACCAACTATACAGCTCACTCACATAACCAACTATACAGCTCACTCAGATAACCAACTATACAGCTCACTCACACAACCAACTATACAGCTCACCTGCAGGAGCGTCCTGAACATCCAACTACAGCTCACTCACATAACCAACTATACAGCTCACTCACCAACTATACAGCTCACTCACATAACCAACTATACAGCTCACTCACACAACCAACTATACAGCTCACTCACATAACCAACTATACAGCTCACTCACATAACCAACTATACAGCTCACTCACACAACCAACTATACAGCTCACTCACATAACCAACTATACAGCTCACTCACATTACTAACTATACAGCTCACTTACATAACCAACTATACAGCTCACGCACACCACCAACTATACAGCTCACTCACACAACCAACTATACAGGTCACTCACACAACCAACTATACAGGTCACTCACACAACCAACTATACAGCTCACTCACATAACCAACTATACAGCTCACTCACACAACCAACTATACAGCTCACTCACATAACCAACTATACAGCTCACTCACGCAACCAACTATACAGCTCACTCACATAACCAACTATACAGCTCACTCACAACCAACTATACAGCTCACTCACATAACCAACTATACAGCTCACTCACATAACCAACTATACAGCTCACTCACACAACCAACTATACAGCTCACTCACATAACCAACTATACAGCTCACTCACATAACCAACTATACAGCTCACTCACATAACCAACTATACAGCTCACTCACACAACCAACTATACAGCTCACTCACATAACCAACTATACAGCTCACTCACATAACCAACTATACAACTCACTCACATAACCAACTATACAGCTCACTCACACAACCAACTATACAGCTCACTCATATAACCAACTATACAGCTCACTCACATAACCAACTATGCAGCTCACTCACATAACCAACTATACAGCTCACTCACATAACCAACTATACAGCTCACTCACATAACCAACTATAAAGCTCACTCACACAACCAACTATACAGCTCACTCACATAACCAACTATACAGCTCACTCACATAATCAACTATACAGCTCACTCACATAACCAACTATACGGCGCACTCACATAACCAACTATACGGTTTACTCACATAATCAACTATACAGCTCACTCACAACCAACTATGCAGCTCACTCACATAACCAACTATACAGCTCACTCACATAACCAACTATACAGATATATAAATAACCAACTATACAGCTCACTCACATAAACAACTATACAGCTCACTCACATAACTAACTATACAGCTCACTCACATAACCAACTATACAGCTCACTCACATAACCAACTATACAGCTCACTCACATAACCAACTTTACAGCTCACTCACATAACCAACTATACAGCTCACTCACATAACCAATTATACGGCGCACTCACATAACCAACTATACAGCTCACTCACATAACCAACTATACAGCTCACTCACACAACCAACTATACAGCTCACTCACACAACCAACTATACAGCTCACTCACATAACCAACTATACAGCTCACTCACATAACCAACTATACAGCTCACTCACATAACCAACGATACAGCTCACTCACACAACCAACTATACAGCTCACTCACAAAACCAACTATACATCTCACTCACACAACCAACTATACAGCTCACTCACATAACCAACTATACAGCTCACTCACATAACCAACTATACAGCTCACTCACATAACCAACTATACAGCTCACTCACATAACCAACTATACAGCTCACTCACATAACCAACTATACAGCTCACTCACACAACCAACTATACAGCTCACTCACATGACCAACTATACAGTTCACTCACATAACCAACTATACAGCTCACTCACACAACCAACTATACAGCTCACTCACATAACCAACTATACAGCTCACTCACATAACCAACTATACAGCTCACTCACATAACCAACTATACAGCTCACTCACATAACCAACTATACAGCTCACTCACATAACCAACTATACAGCTCACTCACATAACCAACTATACAGCGCACTCACATAACCAACTATACAGCTCACTCACACAACCAACTATACAGTTCACTCACATAACCAACTATACAGCTCACTCACATAACCAACTATACAGCTCACTCACATAACCAACCATACAGCTCACTCACATAACCAACTATACAGCTCACTCACATAACGAACTATACAGCTCACTCACATAACCAACTATATAGCTCACTCACATAACCAACTATACAGCTCACTCACATAACCAACTATGCAGCTCACTCACACAACCAACTATACAGCTCACTCACACAACCAACTATACAGCTCACTCACATAACCAACTATACAGCTCACTCACACAACCAACTATACAGCTCACTCACGCAACCAACTATACAGCTCACTCACATAACCAACTATACAGCTCACTCACATAACCAACTATACGGCTCTCACATAACCAACTATACAGCTCACTCACATAACCAGCTATACAGCTCACTCACATAACCAACTATACAGCTCACTCACATAACCAACTATACAGCTCACTCACACAACCAACTATACAGCTCACTCACATTACCAACTATACAGCTCACTCACATAACCAACTATACAGCTCACTCACACAACCAACTATACAGCTCACTCACACAACCAACTATACAGCTCACTCACATAACCAACTATACAGCTCACTCACATAACCAACTATACAGCTCACTCACATAACCAACTATACAGCTCACTCACATAACCAACTATACAGCTCACTCACACAACCAACTATACAGCTCACTCACACAACCAACTATACAGCTCACTCGCATAACCAACTATACAGCTCACTCACATAACCAACTATACAGCTCACTCAGACAACCAACTATACAGCTCACTCACACAACCAACTATACAGCTCACTCACATAACCAACTATACAGCTCACTCACATAGCCAACTATACAGCTCACTCACACAACCAACTATACAGCTCACTCACATAACCAACTATACAGCTCACTCCCACAACCAACTATACAGCTCACTCACATAACCAACTATACAGCTCACTCACACAACCAACTATACAGCTCACTCACATAACCAACTATACAGCTCACTCACATAACCAACTATACAGCTCACTCACATAACCAACTATACAGCTCGCTCACATAACCAACTATACAGCTCACTCACACAACCAACTATACAGCTCACTCACTTAACCAACTATACAGCTCACTCACATAACCAACTATACAGCTCACTCACACAACCAACTATACAGCTCACTCACATAACCAACTATACAGTAGGGTGGTTGTCAAAATCAAAGTCAGATTTAGAGGCCCTATAGGATATATTTCTATGTAAAATTTAATTTTAAGAAACTTTTTTATCTTCAGTTTTTATGTTTGAGTTCGTCTTCTGTTCCTGAGTCGCAGGTTTGTGTGCGCTAATTTGGGATATTTTTACTTGAGCAACCGACACACTTGAAAGCATGACCTAGAGCGGCTGAGGTGCAATGGACAACATATTATATCCTACATCTACCTTCAAAGTGCTGATGCAGAGCCTAAAAATAAGTTTAAACGCCTTCAAAATTACTCAATACGACTCTGGCGTTTGGATATATCTGTTACCAAGTAGAGGCCCTATATACTCGTACATGTATCGTTTGCACTGAATCGAAAATCCGTGTGGTATATGTAGAACGCGTGAGCCAGTTTACACCTTCGTGGCTGTTTTCCTGCCCTGTATGACCACATGACGATCCACATGATCACTTATATTTACACGGTCATGACAGGATCAACATCACATGACAAGAAGTCATCAAAAAGACCAGAGTACTACCAGTTTCCGCGTTGGCTTTAAACCTAGCATGACTGTTCTCTCATTGACGTTTGTTATAGGCGAAAGCTCGTTGACGATGGGCGACACGGGCGTCCCACTGACTAGCAACATAAGCTCAAATTCGAAAAACGTTAGACTAGCAACATTAGTATGAGATACTGTATCGGCCTTCTACATAGACTCATACAACAAACTCAAGCGTGACAGCTGCGACCGCCACTATTGCCAAGACGCTGGCTGTGAGCGTCAACTTCGAACGCATGTGTTCCTCATAAGCATGTCATCTCTTAGCCCTTTCAGCGTCAGCACCCCCTTCTTCAGAGGCTTCATCACTCCTACAGCTAGAGCGTCTTCATGATGTCCTTCTTACTGGTGAAAACAGGGAGCTGCTCCCGGCTGTGGATCCGAGCTCGGACGAAGCCATCCCGCGACTGTTGGCCTACAACCGTAGCTGCTGCATCAGTGACCTCCTTGACCACTCTCTCAGTTGACTGAGTGTGGATACTGAAGCTGGGTGCCTCATATGCCGTGACTGCGAAGCTGCTGATCTGCTCCTTCGGCATCTTACAGGTGAATACTGGCTCGTGGATGTCGCTAGCCTTCCACCTGATAAGCTTCTTGAGTGACGTCGCCTGGAGGTTCAGCCCGGGAGTGATCCTGCGTCTCACGCTGAAGTCGCCAAACTCACTGTTACCCCGAATCCTGAGGATCCAGTCCACGGCAAACCGTCGGTCGGAGGCGTCTGGGCTCGCCAGTAGTGACAGCAGCACGTTCTCAGAGTGAGCGTACCATGCGCCAGTTCTGACGTATGGCGTCACGATTTTGCGCACGACCTTGGGCTCACCGCGCAGGAGCTTGAGATGTGCCAGGATGTGGTACGGCGCATCCACCAGCTTGTTCTTGACTTTGATGTCAAAGAACATGCGGAAGTACACGCGCACGCAGAACCTCACCAGAGTCTCGAGCGTCTTCAGCGTCTTGCCAGTGAGTCCGTGATGCCTCGTCCACATGAAGACCAGGCGCTGCCCCGTTGTGAGCCACCTGGAATGACAGATGGGGCCACACTGCATTTCTACCAACTCCGGTGTCAGCTCTCCCACTCTGACAGCCTTCACCAGACGATAGCAGGCCCTGGCGTCGTTGGACATGCCGTTCACCACGTTGTCAGGGAGGGAGATCAGTTCTTCGGCCACTGGCATGGGCGTGAAGTTCCAGTTCACCTCCATCTAGTGCACAGACGACAGCAGCTTACCCACTGGGCCAGTGAAGCCATCCTTGGACGAAGTCGGGCCATCAAGTCCTTCGACAAGGTGCCGCAACGGGAGCTCATTTGTGTGGAGAATGCAAACTGCCCAGTGGCACTTGTGACCTAGTATCCTCTCCAAATGCGCATTAGTGCCCCCTTTCCACCCTGTGTTTCCGTTGTAGCTATCCCCTCCTAGTACTGTGCATGATTCGATAGCACCATGCTCCTCCAGGATATCATACAGGCCCTCTGCTACCATCTTGGACGGTTTGTCGGGGTGAATCGCTTTCTCTGGTGTGAAGTGGGCCAGATATTTTCCACTGGGCTCCCACGTCACAGAAATATGCTCTTCCGTCACGATCCTGGGATGCAGCCTGCCAATCTGGTCCTGTACCATCATCATCGTCTTGTCTTTTCTTCCATCGAAGTAAATAGCCTGTATCCCGCCTTTCAGCTGCACCTTCCTCTCATCTGTACTCTGGGCGTCAGTCATAACAGACTGTCTGGCCCTACGAATCTTTCCGCGATCACAGGCGAGGTAGGCCATTTCTGGGGACAGACAGCCAGATGTAATCAGGTCTTGCAGGAAACCAGTAGCCAGTGCAGCTGCGGCCGTAGGAGACACACCCCACCTTATGCTAGCTTGAGCTGTGTTGGTGACTGACATCATATTGCTCTTGGTACTGGGTGTTTCCGAGTCGAGATACCTGTGTACCAGTGCTGCCAGATTACCCAGTCTCTCGTGTAGTAGCCAGTTCACTAGCCTTGCTGACTTGTCTCCTTTGCTTCCATGCAGAGTGGATCCCTTTTTCTCTTCTTGCCCACTGTCTTCGTCCATCTCAGATAGCTCCTCTTCCTTACCGTTATCGTCGTCTTCCGTCAACATTCTCTTCCCCAATGCCATGTCTTCCTCTTGCTGCAGCCTGATACTCTCCGCTTGCTGCTTGCTGATTCTCTTCTGCAGAGCTGCCGTCTCAGTTTCTCTCCTTTTCCCCGCTTTGAGCTGTCGTTCAGTTTCTCTTACATCATTACGCCCAATTTGCATGACCGACTTCTCTCCTACCTTGTTTCTCTGTGCATGAAGCCAGCGTAGTTCCATGAGTGGCACTTTACACTCCCGCTGGCAGTCACAGTAGATGTGGGCCTTGACTTTGCATTCAGCGGGCTTGGCGCATCCAGATTCCGAATCCTCGCACATATAAATAGTATGTGGGCAGACTGTAATGTCCATTACTCTGTCTAACTCATTGGCCAGGTTTTCTTGTACTCGCTTGCTCGCCTCGCCCCATGCCACTTTACTCGCCCTTTCCCACAGCTTTTCCAGCCTGTTCACGAGACTGTCTCCTTTAATTGTTACGGGAGGCTTAAACATGGCGTTGGACTTCTTCCACTGGTCGAGAACGAGGAGTGAAAGCTCTCTGGCAATCCACCTCTTGCTGATTTTCCGTTTTTCGATATCATCTTCACGCGTAGCTTTCTCCTGTATCAGTATTCCTCTTCTTAGCACGTCTCTGTTAGTAGGCACTTCGGATGGCAGAAACTCTTTACCCGAGCCAACAAAAGCTGCCAGCTTACTGCCAGAAGTTTTTCTAGTTTTAGGCATACACGACATGGGGTCCGATCCTTCTGAACGAGCCGCCATTTCTGAAAACAAAGCAAAGGTTAGGTTAGTAATTGTGTAATAAATAAAATAAATGTACAAAAAAAGAAAAAAAGCAAAGTTCAGGAAAAGTGGAAGGATTTGAGGCATAAGGGCAATTGTATACCGACAATGCACTGTCTGGTGCAACAGTACTGACGTGCCCCAAAATTACGGCGAAAAGTAACGTGGGTTACAGTTTTTAGCGCATGCCAGTATGGGCCGCGACAGATGGATTTTTTTTTGCCCAGAATGCAGATTGCAGGGGACAACAGGTATGGATCCAGGGCAGTGGTGGCAGAGGCAGCCCCCTTCCCACACGACAATAATTGGCGATCCGCGCCGGAGCTGCACGGGCTCCTGGCTGGCCAAAGTTCCGACAGTGTCCAGTTGGAAACAGTTGCACTCACGATGCATAAGGATTTCCAAAACCTAATACGGCTCGCCGAAGCCCAAAATATCCTACGTTGGTGCCGATATCACCCGGTAAAATGGCGCCCCTAGGAGCTGCCCGACCCTGAAGGAAATCCTGGATCAGCCACTGAGGTGCTAAATATCCACCATGTTATTATCGTTAGGTAACTTAGCAAAACAACAGCAAAACTACACAATTCCCAAGGCTCCATCTCCTTCGATTCACCCAGCATTAGACTGGTAACGACAGAAAACTTCGCCTTCCCGCGCGACCAAGCCCACGCCGCGGCGTAACTGGGCACAATCAAGGCGCGGCTAATTGCGCGCGGGAAGTTGGCAGCACAACAGCAGTAATTGAGCACCAAATACCTTTGTCTCATGAAGGAATGTAAAATGTAGAGCATGTCTGAGCAGCGTTCGAAGGAATGGGCCTCAAATAGCCATTTTAAAATGTTAACAGTGTCGTCTATCTACTTCATGACTGTCAGCGGTCAGGAAAATGCTCGATTATCACTGGTCATCAGACATGCCTTCATAAAAATGACATCCAGCAACAGAAGAAGTCATCCAATCCAAAAATGGAAAATGAAAATGTTTCTTAAAATTAAATTTTACATAGAAACATGCCCTATAGGAAACGGACAAATAATATTTATGTTTTTCCTCCTGCTGACGACCACCCCTAGTATACAGCTCACTCACATAAACAACTATACAGCTCACTCACATAACCAACTATACAGCTCACTCACATAACCAACTATACAGCTCACTTACATAACCAACTATACAGATAACCTGCAGGAGCGTCGCCTCCGGAGGGAGGGGGGGGGGGGGGGGGCTGGTCCCACTGGATCGCTCCGGCCGGAGTCCGCCCCCTCCCCCCCAAGATTCGCAGGGTTTTAACATTAGCCCTATATATGGGCTCCCTCCAAAAAAAACTGGCTGGTCCCCCAAACCCCTGGCTGGACCCCGCTCAAAATTGTGTGGCGACGCCACTGCAGTCACCTGCACAGTCAACTATAGCACAATTGCGCAATGACACACTCATACATTCTCACAAATAACAACTCACACACTCTCATAACTACATATAATATAATAATATATAATATAATATAATATAATAAACATGTTCGTGTCATGCTTCGCTCATTTCCCTTCATCACTAGCCAACATACAGTTCAATTTCGGTCTGTTCCATTGTACTGGAGGGCGTCGCCCTGGAGGGTCTCTGGGTTCTGATAATTACACGCCCTAGAGGGGGGGGGGGGGGATTTCGCCCACCCCCTATGCTCTTTAAAACTACGCAACGTAGCGACAAGCGGAAAACGGCGTTAGATAGCCCGTAGCAAGCTCCATCGAAAGTTTATCGTTTTTCTTTTAGGTCAGGTCAATATTGAGGTCACCAGATGTCATCAAAGGTCAGATTTTCTAGTTTTAGGACTTCGCTTCGAACACCTCCAAATATCTCGGGAACTATGATAGCTAGGAACACACGAGAAAAAAAAATCGAAAGCTTTTGAAAAATGTAATCGCATTTGGTGTCCTCAGATTTGGGCTCAGGTCAATTGTTTAGAGGTCATCAAATGTCAAAAAGTTTTTTTTGGGTAAAACTGTTTTTCGCAAATAACTTTTTACCTAATAAAGATAAAGCAATACGTTTGACGCCATCGTGTTTTTCTTGGCAAGGCACTTCGAATCATATTCATGTTGATCAGGTAATTAGGTCAACTGAAGAAAAAAAAATGACCTTAGGTCAAGTCAAGGTCAAGTAGGTCATGTTGTAGGTCAAGTAGGTCATGTGCAACATGACCCAAGTAGGTCATGTTGCACATTAGGAGACGTGTCTCGACGAGACAAACACATTGGTACCGTTTTCACTTCTTCTCTATCTTCATTATGTCGATAGTTATTGACAAAACAGTGTTGGAAGTCACGAAGTTGACCCGACTTTAGGTCACCGATATCAGAAATCCGAGATAAAACAAGTTGTAGGTATGACCTTATGAAATCCTGCAAGTTTGAAACCGCTTTCGACTTGCGTCATCTTCAGAAAGATTCTGAGGATGACACAAGTCGAAATATATTCATGTAATTTTGTGTACCGATTTCAAGTTTAATTAAGATATAACATGAGCAGAAGGTTACTTATTCACATACTAATACAAACACCTCACGTATGGCATATTTCCGGTAAAATAAACAATATTTGAAAACAAATAAACTTGTTTTGTTTCAACGACAGCGGCAGTTACCTCGTTTTTCCCATAAAATTCGATATTTTGCATGAATGTTCATGCCATTTTGCATTTAATGCAGATTCTAAGATAAAAGTGGTGGACAGTAATGCCGATCAAGTACTCGTTATCTGATACAAGTCTCGAAACACGCCAAAGTTTTAACGCTGATAATTGCTGAAATAATGGACCGAGATTGGAAGATACTAATGGATTGTACTAATGGAGTAAGGTCCCTGTTATGTCTTAAGCGTATTTAAAGCTCATGCAACTGCTAAAGAGTGCATGTCCTTTCAGGACGGACACCCGTATAATCCCTTTAAGTACTGCTGCCGCTTCTGCGGCTGAATCAGCTGGCGGTGTCATCGGCGGAACCGGCGGAACCGGTTCCTGGGTGTAACAGTGCTGCTGGTTTCACCGGTTTCCCGATGTCCCCCAGTATCATCGGCCCCATCAGTGCCACTGGTCGGAAAGCTGTCGCTGACCTGTGTTACTGACCTTTTGCTGGACCATTTGTCTTGTGTTGAAACGTCTCAGGTCGGGCGACACGTTTAGTTAGTCAGCAATAATCATTACCGTTAACGACGTGTGTTGTTGCAGTTTGAGTGTTGTTCACCTGGGGCTTATTAGCCATTATTGAGATGAAATATCGTGCTGAAGTCATTTAAAAGCTCCCTTTCATTTATAATTACGAAATGTGACTTGACGTTGCGTGAGCATATATTATTAACACGTGACACTGAATGAATACATATACCTAAAACGATTGCACATACACTGACGGTCTGACGGAATGCCTATGTTTGGACATAACACGCAACACCAGTTCGCCCTGGAAGCACCGCGCGTCATGGCGCCTCGGAACTGAGCACTCGCTGGCGCACTAATTATATAAATATTTACATTTTCCGTGCATATCTGCAAAGCTCCCGACCGACCAATGCTCACCCGCAGTTACCCAGATCACAGTTCGAGCCCTCCCGACAACACCGAGGAAGAGACGGGCAGTGTACGCATGACAGTGCTGAGAGAATAAACCCGTGCTAACAAACTATAGTCTAAATAGGGCTCTAATTGCACTGAGGGCAGGTGTAGAGGCCATTCGCTTCTGAGGCATCCGAATTCCCCGAATGAGATGCGCATCGGTTACCTCAGGACTCACAGAGCTAGGTCTATAATATCAGGCGTAGACAGCGGAGTTAGTTCGAAGACATTCACCACTCACATCGCCTCAGGCGGTGCAGTGCCGAGCTAAGTGGCCCATATCCAGACAATTCCACATCCACATATGCCACCACTACAACGATCACACACGCATTTTAAACAATGGTGGTGAGGTGGGCTGAGCACGCTCGTTGCATCTTGGGTACTTCTCAGCAGCCGTTTGACGTTTCTGATGACGTGTATCGCCTTCTAGAACGTGTTTTTCCGAAATAAAACGTAATCAGGTAGCGGTGGTTATTTTCAGGCGCTCAGTCGCCCGCGACAGGAACTCCATTTCCAGACGCACCTGCAAACAATTAAACACCGTGTCAACTGTGGCATGCCGTGGGCGCCGTGCAGTGCACCTCGCTTAGCATCGAGCAAGAACAGAACATGTCCGGTGGCCGCAAAGTTATCGGCCCGTGGCCATATCGTCGCTTGTTGTCGTTGTCGGCCCCTGGCCATATCGTCGCTTGGTGTCGTTATTAGCCCGTGGCCATATCGTCGCTTGGCGTCGTCGAGAATCCCGCTGCATACCATCAGAGTATCAGTCACGGTATCACTACGGCTAATAATCTGCAATAGGATAATCCCGCTGCATACCATCAGATTAACAGTCACGGTATCACTACGGGTAATAATCTGCAATAGGACGACGTTGATAAAGCGCACCACTGCCGTCATAGCATAGCACGCAAAGCAAATGCGAGGGTAGCGTCACGGATAGTTTTTGTAACGCTTTCATTCGTTATCGATAACAAGTGCTCAAGGAAGCTTCGACATGCTTTATATAGTAGCTGCATGCCTTATTTACCTGATCTGCTACACACGGGACACAGGCACGCACACACGGGCTATTTAGGACAACAGGTTTCTTTTCCCGTTAAAAGCCCCGCCGTCCGTCACTGACCTATATTAGCGTCCTTAGTGTCCACCGGTCTGAGGACCACCAGCGTCTCTTCAGGCTGCGGCTGCGGCAGCGGCTGTTGCTGCTGTTGCTGCTGCTGCTGCTGCTGCTGCTGCTGCTCCGGCTGCTGCTGTGGCGGGGGCAGTTCCTCAGCCGTCTGCTCTAGCTGCTGAGGCGCGCTGCCGCCACTGACCTGCGGGTGCGGATCGCTCTGACCCTGCCCGACCTCCTGTCCCACCTCAGCCGACGTCTCACCACTGATCACTCCCTGCACCACCTCAGGGGTCGTCTCACCCCTCACCCCTTCCCTGCTGAGGGCTAACCCGGCGTCTGAGTCCGCCCTGGTCCTGAGCGGCGCGCCTGGCCGGTGGACCACCAGACCCAGCGTGCTGAAACCCAGCAAGGCCACCACCAGCGCGGCGGCCAGCGCCTGCCAGCCACGGAGACGGCGCGGCCGCGGCCGGCGCGTCACTCCCAACGGCTGGTAGTCGTGGGAGCTGGACTCAGGCCGTGACCAGAACACAGAGTAGGCCGAGCGCACCCACGAGTCGGGGCTCGTCATGGTGACGCGTCACAGCTCACACCCCTGAGTCAACTCACAGTTCACACCACGGACACCCCCGAGCCGGTAGTTCCCCTCTGACGCAATGTGACCTCAGGATGGCGCTGGCCGCGGCGGGCCGTCGGGTCGCGCTGCGCTCACTGATCAGCAGGCCGCTGGGTTAGGTGTCCGCCCTGACAATAGCCGTCTCAGTGGGTCACCGTCCGGGCAGTGACGTCACCTGGTACCCTGGGGCCGTGTCGTCAGGACGGTCAGCAGCTCCGCGGGTCGGGGCGGGCTCCGTTCGGTCCAGTCAGGCGGGTTCGGTGAGCTCGCTGAGCTGGCAGCAGCACTGTCCGCTTCTTCCCTGTGGGCTGACTTGTGGATGCACGGCGGGCTTTTCTTCGCTGTCAGCTGGGACGGTCCACGCACTTGCCTCCTCCCTCGCAGCCCACCGAGTCCGGCAGCACGCGTCCCATCACTGTGCCCGTGCGGTCTCTGACCGCCGTCTGCCGGGTCGGCCGGCCGCGGA
>JAXIVJ010017293.1:0-26541 GCA_036785665.1 Chirona hameri
TGTCGCTCGCCTTAAGCCATAATGCCGTTTTCTTTGGCCCGATTGACGTGGAATTTGGTGGGTAGCTTCCGTTTGAAGATTTCAATAACTTTCCGAGCTTTCAGCTTGACCTGACCTCTCAAGACCTAGCATGCTCTAGGAATAGTAGTGTATGACCCACGATACGTATTACCTATTGGTAATATGGTGTTCTATAGATGTTCAGGAGCATATCACATATGCAAAGGTGTTAGCAGGTTAAATTCATGGTTTCCTTTGACATCATGACCCCGGGTGACCTTTTCAGAGGTCAACCGAGGTCACTGACCTCTGATGACCTGAGATGACGTTTTGGTCTCTGGAAGTTTCTAAGACATTTTAGGACGCTGATTTCAAATTTGCAATCCATTTTATATAATTGTTTATTCTACTGGGGTTATGCACTTCACACGTCAACCGAGGTCACTGACCTCCGATGACCTGAGATGACATTTTTGACTATGATAGCTTCTAGGACATTTTGTGACGCAGATTTCAAATTCGCACCCATATTTTGCATAATATTATACATATAATTATATAAAATAGATTCCAAATTTGAAATCAGCATCCTAAAATGTCCTAGAAACCTCCAGAGGCCAAACAAATCATCTCAGGTCATCAAAGGTCAGTGACCTCGGTTGACCTCTGAAAAGGTCATCCGGGGTAATGATCTCAATGGAAACCATAAATGCCACCTGTTAAAGGAAATAGTTTATCTTGGATAATTTTACCCAACACGATTTGATTATATTTTTTAATACAATTTCTTTTGATATTGTCAAAAATGGCCTTGATTCAGGACAGAAGGCCGTAAATTTGTATTGTTTATCAAAACTATATGCATACTCTCTGAGTCAGAGTCCGGATGTCACGCGAATGTAAACAATGGTTCAGCCAATCAGATTCGAAAGTAGTCGCGTAAAGGTAGACTTGCATTGGAGATGTGCCAACCGGCGGCCGGCGATCGCTTGCTAGCACCAGCTGCAAGCTGATTGGCTGATGGTATAGCCTCTGCCCGGGCTAGAACCAGTACAACATTCTTTCGCCAGCACTGCATTCCTTCGCCAAAAACTCAAATACATTCGGCTGGAGAGTCTTTTCAGTCAAGAAAACTTGCAGATAGGGGTTTCCCAACACGGGCTACAAAACTGCTATCTCAGTTTAAAACTAATGTTGAAGGTGAACTATTTCCTTGAACACCTGTGCATATGCGTTATGTTCCTGCATATCTATAAACACCGTATTACCTATAGGTAATATGTATCTGTGGGCAATACATTATTCCTAGGGCATACTAGGTCATGCGAGGTCAGGTCAAGCTGAAAACTCAGGAAGTGATTTAATTCGTCAAATAAAAGCTACCCACCAAATTGGACGTCAATCGGGCCAAAGAAACCGACATTATGGCAAGCGACATGAAAATAGTATCGAGGCATTGCTCCGTTTCACTTCCTTACCATACTTAAAGGGCGGTATCTCCAAAAATTGAAAAGTGTCCGCCATTCTTTTTTTGCACATTCTTAGAGGATGTTACGTTAATCTATTCTGCTAAGTTTGGACTAGTTACGAGCAGGCAAACTTATAAGAAAAATACCTTTTATGATTTTTACCTGGCCAGGTCAAAGGTCATATTGAGGTCACATGTATTTTTTCCCCTATTTCCGAATGGTCTAACTCTGTGGAGCACATTGATATTAGTTGTATTCCGTTAAATACATTAGCATATAAGATACAAGCGTTTGATTGATATAGTGTACGCAAACAATCGTGACCTTGTATGACCTCTTAATATGACCCTTGAGGTCACCCGGAGCTAAAAGTTGGTGCGTATGTTTCTTTCACTTGACACTACAGGTGTACCAATTTTCATCAGCATCTGAAAGGGTCGGGTACGAAATCTCCCTTTTTGTGCGAGTTGACCCCTTTGAAGTTATGAGAGGCCCTCGGGCCATTTGCGAACGGAGAAGGTTGGTGAGCTGCCAAAGGGGTCCCTATCCTAGGGACGAAATGGACCCTCCTTCGCTACACCCCTGGGTACCTTCACCGTGACGTCTACTTGAAGATTACAGCTCTAACATGCCGTGTGGCGCGTCTTAGAAACTAAAAAAAATGGCCACTCTACTATATAGTTGAGGTGATCATTATTTGCAAAGATATGCTTAATCTTGAACCATAGTTTTCAATACAAATTTAAGAGAAAGGAAGAGATGTGCGTTAGGCACATATTGACATATGTTTGTAAGTGAAAATGCCAATAATAATGGTTAAAATATATTCTTATATTTGGCAACACTGCGAAGATCGTCCTTTCCGTCTAAACAGCCAAGATGAGGTGGGTTAAAGTGAAGAAATTGGAAATATTGTGTGATTTCTGAGTGTTAGATGAGGTTACTGACAATCTTTATGTGTATCTAATTATTTATTTTATTTTCAGGGTCGGCCTCTGCATATTCAGCGGGTTCAAGATCTACCCAGGCCATGGGAAGACAGCCGTCAAGTCTGATGGCAAGGTTAGTGCCGATAATCGAATCAATGAGTGGACTGGTGCATTTCATTTTCAGATATCTTATGTCTTCACAAAATACTTAAAAAATATAGATTAGAGTATTGAATGAACCATTAAGTTAATATCAGCTAACTGCATATCCACTTCACTTGCAAGACTGATTGGAGTTTTGCATTTCAACCGGAATGTGTCAACTTACATCAACAGCATGCATCAACTTAGGGTGGCCGTTCAGTAGAGGGGGCCTGGGAAAAAGTCCTTCCATATTTTGGTCATGTGTTTTAAATTAAGGCTTCCTTCATGTGTTTTAAATGAAGGTTTCCTTCATATTCTTCTTGTTGTAAAGCTGTGGGTTTGGGATCCCAAGAGAGTTTATTTACTGTTTACTGGAGCACGTTCACCATTAAAAATATCTGACGAGAAAAATCCAAGACAGGCAAATTCCGCTCCTGGCGGCCTGAAAGGCTACCCAACTTAGTGGCACTGTCCTTTGACTGCATGTCTAGGATAAAAAACAATAATGTTGTCTGTCTTAATGCTAGACTTCATGCTATTGGCAGTCCAGTGTTTCTGTATTGTCTACACTGACGGCATGAAAAGTCTTCGGGACAGTAATATTACAAGAGACTGAAAAGTGGGTTATCTTTGACTGTTAACAAGATGGTCGGGGGAGGGGGTGACAGCCCCCCAGCCTGGCACTCTGCAGCGAACATGTGAGTGGAGCGCTCTTAACGTGGGTCCCTGTGACTAATTGCTGTAAAGGTTAGGTCAGGTTCGATTATGCATCATTTTCAGTGACTTCATAGCTTTGGTATTTCTGGTACACTTTTCTGTCTGTTGTAATAATACATCTTCTTCTATAAGGGACCTCAATAAAACCATTAACTGTTGAGGTGAATTACTGAACTATTTCCAAAAAAGTGGTCTTAGGACATGTCTGGCATTCAGGATCCTAGGACTGGTTTGGAACTGGGGTGCAGAGTAAACAATTCTGGCTTAAATTAAAAAAAAAACTAAACTAAAACATAACTGCTTTATCAATATCTAAATACCTGCTCACCAGAATTAGTTATTATCTATGCCAATTCTTGCCTGCCTTTCCCTGCACAGGCTGTCCCTATCAATACATCCATAAATCAGTATCAGGATTCCAATTATCCAATACATTTTAAAATAAGGAGTGGAAAATTCACAGTAAAATTAGGGAAGAAGAGTGGGAAAATGGTCCATGCGGTGTCGTTTTGCACCTTAATTTCCCAATGCTGGGACACTCCTGTTAGCTTTACCCTACCTACCTTAGTCCTGGTCTATCAAAGTAGAATGCATGCTTAAATGCTGATATGATAGCAATGCTCGTTTATAGCAAAACTAATTTGGAACTAAACATTTTAATTGCTGATAGTATCCTGGTGTTGTGGCAATTGTGCCAGTAAGCCCCAATCTCAATTATCATCACCTTGGTGCTGTCAGTGATCAAAAGGGGTAGCAGCCTTAAAGGGAACTGTCCATCTCACTCTTCAGCGTGTACTATATACTGTACCTCATACTCTCATTCAGCATCATACTCCCATTGCTGATTGGCTGATGTGTTGATGTTGCATCCAGGGCTTTTGATATACTCTCTAGAGCATGTAGTCTGATCATGACACCTCACTAATATCCGCTCAGCCTGTGCAGTGCAGCAGCCTTTTGTCAGAGACCTGTAGGCGGCAGGCGTAGCTAGTCAGGTCAGGTCCAGTCACTGGTGTCACATGTCATACAAAGAGAAACTTACTTTTTTTCCACAGATATCCATCTATGGTCCAAACCAGTCATTCATATTTTTGAAATCAAGATGCCCCTTACTGCCAACTATCAAGGAATCTGTTGAGGAAATCCTGCTCTGCGTCCCTTAAAGCGGAAATATTCACCTTTTCCCTCAAAAATGGAGTTATCACCTGAAATCTATAGAAAAGGCTAATATATGATGTAAATTCATCACATTTTGCATATAAACATTCCTACTGAAAGATATTGGCAGTTTCCTACTGATTAGCGACCCCCACTTATAATGGTCAGTACTCAGCAAGTACTTGGTAATTAATTCAGTAAATTAGCCTCCCTATGCATTGTTATTTATCATGAAGGTATGCAATATGTTTCCTGCACTATCTTTTGTGAATATGTGCCAAACTTTTATGAATAATCAACAATCATTTGAAAAAGTGCATTGAAATCAGCAGTTAAGCTTGGCACCCGACAGCAACCTTTTTATTGTGCAATTTGTTTTATAATTGCCCATTCAACAACGTTGAACAGATTGATGCAAAAGCGCCAGATGTTGTGCTTTCCAATAGTAGAGGGAAAATACTGATTATCAATTTTCCCAAACTTCCAACTTTTAATTAGGGAATAATTTTATTTAATTCTTAAATTTTAATCACATTTTAATACCATAACGGTAGCCAAAGAAATTGTTGCTAACAAAATCAAAAGGTGAATATTTCCCTTTAAAAGGGCAACACATCAGCCAATCGGTGATGGAGTCCCAATGCATACTTGTGGTACAGTATATATTTAATAAAAAAACAAAACAAGGTGAACAGATTCCTTTAACCCGCGCCGGGGGCATTTAGACTTAAATGCTAAAAGTTTCTTTAAAAAAACTAAGGTTTTTTCTCGAATAGCGAAAAAAACGTGCGCAGCGCCGCCGTTTTTGGCACAGCTGTTGGGGCATCAATTGCCCACATATTGGACAATTTTGACCACAGGTCATCTCAGGTCAGGTCACCAGGCCAGGTTATGTGACCCCGCCTCCAAAAAATATAGTCGTCTCACAGCCACAGTTTTTGGCCGATCGATTTCGTACTTGCAGGATTTCATAAGGACAATGGTACATATAATTCGTATATCTCGGATTTGCAATATCAGTGACCTAAGGTCAGGTCAATTTCGTGACCACTCCATCAGTGTCCTAGCATTGGGAAATTTGGGTGAAAAAGAACACTGTATGGATACTATTTTTACACTTTCCAGAGGTTTACTGTTAATTTTCCACTCCTTATTTTAAAATGAATTGGTTACTTGAGACCCATGATTTATGGATGTAATGATTGGGATAGTCTGTGAAGAGAAAGACGGGCAAGAATTGGTGTAGGTAATAACTCATTCTGGTCAGTGGGTAATCGGGTATTGATAAAACCAAGTACCTATGTTTTTGGTTGACTTTTCCACTCTTAATGCCTTATTTGTAGCCAGGATTTTCCACTCTGCACCCCAGCTCCAAAGCAATCCTAGGACCTTGCTCCCCCTTGCTGTAATGTTTGTGGTGTTCTTTAGTGCATCAGTGTCGTCTACATCACCAATAACATGCACAGTTGAGTGTTAGGATGTGTCTGGCGTTTAATGTGTCACTATGTGCCATTGTACTTACCTCTCCAGTGTAAAGCTGGTCAGGATATGTAGAACACAGAATATGTAGAACACCCATGGATTGTGATTAATATTTAGTTTAGCTTTGAAAGCAATGCTATATTAGTTAGTTAGGTGTGCATCCCACTTGTGTATTTCATGGTTAAGGTGGTGACCATGACTGGCATTACTGCCAGGTTGAGGTCACCTGAGACTGTTGAAAATTGATCTGCATTTTATTATCAATTAATTATTTTAACTGTGCATGGGCATAGTTAAAGGGACATTGCCACCTCACAGGCCAATATGGAGTTTTTGGTGTGTATCAGTCGATTAATTGTGTCCGATTTCACATGCAAAATTTGGTTCCCGAAACTCCCCATTAGATAAATACATTGCACCACTCATGCTTGCCAAGCATTCGTAAAATTGGAGTCGCCACATCACTATTTAGAATCACTTCTTTGCAGACTGTTATTTTCTTTTGAATGTTGCAAACTCAACATCACCATTCCGTCAGTGCACTTTAAAATTAAAAAGCGTATGCAGTTAATTATATTTTCAACAACCTTAGCCTCTTTCATAATAAAACAGCAAGAATTCTATGGCTCGACTTTGGGACCGTAGGAGTTATGTGACCTATACCTTATAACACAAATATACTTTTGAAGGTCAAGTCTTGGTGAATTGGTACGCTTCGGCTTTGGGCGGGCGCTAATACCACAGCCAAACTGGATGAGAGCGGCCATCATGAATCTAGCTAGTACTGAACACAGCTGGGACCAACGTTTTGGCGTAAGAAATAAATACAAAATGCTTTGCCTTATGTGCTGTAGGATCAAGTTTGAGCTTGAGCATACATGATTGTTGATCCCCACCATTCATTTAAGTTGCTTTTTAGAAATCCTCCTGAGGTGGCAATATCCCTTTAATATAAATAATGGCACCACAGCCTAAGCAGTTGCCTCGGCAAATTTGTTCCTATGACTGGATGAGACTGGTTTAGGTCTGTGCTGGTGTTTGCTCACCATAATAATAATACTGCCAATTAGCCACTTTTTGGTCTTCTAGTGATATCTGATTACAGCCTTGATGATACTTCTGGAATGCACCTTCCCAGTGTAGGGCCATAACAGAATGCCCTGCTGATTGTATTACTACAACAGACAAGTGGCCAACCATGACAGTAGTATTATCATGAGGAAATGCTAAACCAGTACACAGCTAAACCAGTTTAATGGTTTCACTTGTTTTGGTTTCTGCGTTTTTTGTGCAGAGGCAACAGGTGTCGACAGATGACTTAAAAATGATCGCCTCCACCTCTGTGTGCCCAGTTAATAAGTGAGATGGATAATGAACATGCATACTTTATGCTGGGGAATACAACTCATGGGTGACATCAATCTGGCAGCACCGCCTGTCCCACCACCTTCACCTAGTGACGCAATGCTATGACCTTCACCTTGACACAGTGGGGTGCCTGTCGAATACCAGCAAAGCAATGCTATGACCTTCACCTTGACACAGTGGGGTGCCTGTCGAATATCAGCAAAGCAATGCTATGACCTTCACCTTGACACACAGTGGGGTGCCTGTTGAATACCAGCAAAGCAATGCTATGACCTTCACCTTGACACAGTGGGGTGCCTGTCGAATACCAGCAAAGCAATGCTATGACCTTCACCTTGACACACAGTGGGGTGCCTGTCGAATACCAGCAAAGCAATGCTATGACCTTCACCTTGACACAGTGGGGTGCCTGTCGAATACCAGCAAAGCAATGCTATGACCTTCACCTTGACACACAGTGGGGTGCCTGTCGAATACCAGCAAAGCAATGCTATGACCTTCACCTTGACACACAGTGGGGTGCCCGTCGAATACCAGCAAAGCAATGCTATGACCTTCACCTTGACACACAGTGGGGTGCCCGTCGAATACCAGCAAAGCAATGCTATGGCCTTCACCTTGACACACAGTGGGGTGCCCGTCGAATACCAGCAAAGCAATGCTATGACCTTCACCTTGGCACAGTGGGGTGCCTGTCGAATACCAGCAAAGCAATGCTATGACCTTCACCTTGACACACAGTGGGGTGCCTCTCGAATACCAGCAAAGCAATGCTATGACCTTCACCTTGACACACAGTGGGGTGCCTGTCGAATATCAGCAAAGCAATGCTATGCTTGTTTTGCTTTGAAGTATGTGGTTACTTTTAGCCACATTTGCAATGTTAACACCGACAGCTCTCGAGTATGTTACTCCTCCCATCCGGCTTTTTCCTCCTGATCCTGATTAGTTGTGCATTCTGTTCAAACCGTCAACAGGCGGACCCAATTACGGACGGAGTCGTATAACATTTCCTAATTAGCTAAACAAATATAAATACACAGTCGCAATATAAAATGAGAGCCGACATCAATCACATGCTAGCCACAAACACATTCGCATGCCTTTTAAAGGCTAGTTTTGCCCCAAACAAATCAGTGGAGGGCAGCTTCTCACAGAGCTGGCTCACGGATCGTGGCAAGCGACAAAACATTCCATTCTTAATGGTGTCTACCCTGGCTACAGGGACGTGCAGCACCGGACGCAAGTTACACTTCAATATATACGGTTTTAATCATCATTGAGTATCCAGTTATTTTCAATTAGAGGATCCATTCTCTGACAGATGGGTTCTGTGAAAAGGTGGGTTGTCAGGTCATGAATATGGATTGGGCGAATATTTGACCCGATATTGTATGTTGATCAAGTTGTGATTCAGCAAATGTGTGCTTTATTCTCAGGCTTCCCTTAGTAAGTTTCCTCTATCTAAGATGTCATTGTATGCCTGTGTGATGTCATCACTGATGAACTGACCTGTATCCCCTTTGACCAACAGTCTTACACCTTCGTTCACAAGAAGGCTGAGCATTCCTTCAACATGAAGAGGAACCCTCGTGAAATTACCTGGACCATCCTGTACAGGTAAGGAGTTTAGGTTTTAGCAATGTTTCAGTTGGAGTGTCGTGGGATGCTTATTGGGGATTCAACCATCTGTCTTAAGTTCTGGTTTAGTTTTCCAATCCATGTAAATGTGTTCTGGTTTAATTTTCCAATCCATGTAAATGTGTTTTGGTTTAATTTTCCAATCCATGTTAATGTGGCAATGTCCTAGTATTGGGAAATTTGGGTGGAAAACATGCTTTGGTTACTATTTTACCACTCTTTTCTGAGTTTTACTGTGAAATTTCCACTCCTTATTTTTACATCATTGGATAATTGTAAACCTGATACTGATTTATGATTGTAATGATAGGGACAGTCTGTCAAGGGAAGTATGGGTACACATTGGTTTAGGTAATAACTTATTCTGGGAGTGGGTTATTGGGTATTGATAAGCCTAGTAAGTAGCACATGTTTTTTTTTTGGTTGAATTTTCCATTGTTTATACTTTTTTCGAGAAAAAAAATCAACTACCCCAGCTGCAAAGCATCCTAGGACCCTGAAATGCAGGCTCCTATAATTGCTTTGGAGCTGGGGTGCAGAGTTGAAAATTCTGACTAAAAATAAGTAGAAAGAGTGGAAAATTCAACCAAAAAAAAACATATGTACCAGGCCTCATCACCCAATTACCTGCTCACCAAAATTAGTTATTACCTATGCCAATTCTTACCTGTCTTTGCATCCACAGTCTGTCCCTATCATTACATCCATAAATCCGTATCCGGTTTCCAATTATCCAATACATTTTAAAATAAGGAGTGGAAAATTCCCAGTAAAACTCGGGAAAGGGAGTGGCAAAAATAGTATCATAGGGCGTCATTTTCCACCCAAATTTCCCAATGCTAGGACACTGCTGAAATGTGATCTTATGAAGCTCCCTCTCTTCTGCAACCTTTTTCCATGGATGTCTATGACCTCTCTTTGGAGGTGCGGGGTGTGTGTATACCGCGGAGGTCGCTATAGGTGCGGGGTGTGTACTCCACTGATAGAGTGAAACTGAAAATGAAAAGAAAATGGTAACATGAAACAGAATGCATCACAGCTGCTTAAAATAGTTATAAATGCAGAAGAAGAAAAATAGTAAAAGTAAATACTAAATGCTGAAAGCCCTCAGGTCCTTTAGGTCCAAAGCAGCCCCCTCTAAAATCATCACATGTATTGTCTGATTCATGTATTTGTATGCTTCAATGTTCAACAAGATCACTGTTTCTAATCACAATGACACGCATTGCCAACTGTAATTGAGAAATGCCGATTATGCAAACGACGACTGACAACCGTGATTGAGTAACCGTGCTCACAACATTTTATCTTTAAAGGGATTGTACGGGGTTTCACAGAATAATTGAGTTACATAGTAAAACGTACTAGGTAAAAGTCCCACGGTAGCCACATTTTTTCTGGAAATGACCTGCACGTAAGGACATTTCAAAGTGCGCGGTGATGCCACCGCGTACTTTCTGCAGGACTGGCTGAGGCAGAGTCAATCATCTCTTATGCTAATAAAAACACCACTTATTGCATATTTTCGGTAAAATAAGCAATATTTGAGAGGAAAAAAAACTTGTTTTGTTCCAACGACAGCAGCAGTTACCTAGTTTTTCTCATAAAATTCGATATTTTTCATGAATTTTCATGCCAATACGTCACCACCAAATTCTCACGCTTCCGGCCAGAGATAAGAAAACTAGAAAACCTGAACGAGCAGTGTGTAGTAATACAGAGTCCTGTAAGTTTTGAATTGCATATTCATTTTGTGATCCAGTGTAGGACTTTCAGATAATTCAAAAATCCACAATTCTAAGATTTAGATTCCAAGATAAAAGGGGTTGATGAGTACTTGATGCTGATCAAGTACTTGATGCCGATCAAGTACTCGTTATCTGATACAAGTCTCGAAAAACGCCAAAGTTTTAGCGCTGATAATTGCTGAAATAATGGACTAAATGAGCATTGAGGTCCCTGTTTGTCTTAAACGTGTTTAAAAGCTCGTACAACTGCAAAATAGTGCATTTCCTTTCAGGACGGAGCCCCGTAAATCCCTTCAACGCGCGCCCTGGAGGGGGGGGGGGGGGGGGGGGGGATCCGCACACCCCTCCGGTTTTTCGAGGATAGCGCAAAAACGTCGGCGCGCAGAGCCGTCGTTTTTTGCATACCAGTTCGGAAATTAACTACCCACATCGGTGTTGGATTTTTCGTTTCATGACCTGGTCCAGGAGAGAGAAAAAATCCATAGATGGAGAGTAAAATTTTATTGTTAGCAAAATTAAGATTTTCATTTTTTAATGATTTTTCTTGGAAAGTAAAAAAATCCTGATTTATAATGGATAGTAAACCCTTGAGGAAAACGGAATTATATTTTAACTACAATGTCGGTAAGATCAGGTGACGAGAGCAAATTTCCAGGAAAAAATAAGAGCAAAATTATTTGAACCCAAAAAGTATTTATTATTTGGACCCAAATTGCCAAAATTCCAAGGCTGACCCACATTATGTAAAATTCTTGACTGGTCATCTGCTCGGGTCACCAGACCAGGTCACATGATGACCCCACCTCCAAAACGTTTGCAGTAGTACCGCAGCCACAGTTTTAGGCCGATCGGTTTCAAACTTGCAGGACTTCATAAGGTCAGCTTCATAAGGTACCTACAATTTGTATGTCTCGGATTTTGAATATCAGTGACATAAGGTTGGGTCAATTTTGTGACCGCAAACACTGTTTTGTCAATAACTATCGACATAATGAAGATAGAGAAGTGAAAACGGTACCAATGTGTTTGTCTCGTCGAGACACGTCTCCCAATATTCAACATGACTTACTTGAGTCACCACTTAAGTGCCTTGACGAGACCAATACGATGGCGTCAAACGTATTGCTTTATCTTTATTAGGTAAAAAGTTATTTGCGAAAAACAGTTTTGCCAAAAAATAACATTTGACATTTGATGACCTCTGGAGCCTAAACTATTGACCTGATCTCAAATATTGAGGACATCACTGGCGATTGCATTTTTTAAAGAGCTTTCTATTGCCTTTTTCCGTGTGTTGCTAGCTATCATAGTTCCCGAAATATTTGGGGGTGTTCGAAGCGAAATCCTAAAACTGGATAATCTGACCTTTGATGACCTCTGGTTACCTCAATTTTGACCTGACCTAAACAAGACCGATATACTTCCGATAGAGCTTGTCTCGAACATCTAACGCCGTTTTCCGCTTGTCGCTACGGTGCGTGGTTTTCGAGATCATAGAAGGTGGTGGTGGGGGGGGGGGGGGGGGGGGGGGTCGGCGGCGGCGAAATCCGCCCCCTCCCCTCCAGGGCGTGTAATTATCAGAGGCCCTCCATGGCGCGGGTTAATACGAAATCCGCGAGCGCCGCCTGATATGTTTAATGGCGCTGCCACCGGCGGTTACACTGTTCAAAGTAAAATTTAAATAAATTAAGCACATGAGAAATGTGAACATTAACAACTTCCATAGCTAACCTGAAGCACCGATTGAAGAGTTTTAGCGGTTGCTAATGAGTTTTGCAACAGCCGCGCTACAGATGGCGCACAACCACTGCCATATCTTTTAGCATATTATTATAAATCCAGTCTAAATTTATTTTTAAAAAAAACTTTATTCCGGTATGTTTTCAGTATAAACTATATAAAACTTTATACGAGTACCCGATAGTTATAGTGCTCTGGGTCCAAAGGTACTGCCTGCAGCAATATAATTCCCCAACCATACATTGTTTCAGGCGCAAGAACAAGAAGGGTCAGGATGAGGAGATGGTGAAGAAGCGTGCCCGTCGCACTCACAAGTTCCAGCGTGCCATCGTTGGAGCCTCCCTCTCCGACATCATGGCCAAGAGGAACATGAAGCCTGAAGTCCGGAAGGCCCAACGCGAGCAGGCCATCAAGTATGTGTCGTTGTAATCTTTGTGTTTTGTTGTGGAGTTTTTCGGTACTCTCTGATCTTATCAGCTCAGAATTTGACCCTTTTTGTACGTTTTAACTTGACACATCAAGTTGCACCCATTTC
This sequence comes from Chirona hameri, assembly GCA_036785665.1. Taxonomy (NCBI): domain Eukaryota; kingdom Metazoa; phylum Arthropoda; class Thecostraca; order Balanomorpha; family Balanidae; genus Chirona; species Chirona hameri. The sequence goes on from JAXIVJ010017293.1 coordinate 12,932, forward strand.
ATTTTTTTAAAGCAAAACCTTGATGTTTGCCTTGTATAAAGGGAAAACAAAACTGAACAATGTGTAAATTTACAACACTGAAAGGTGCAGTAAGATTATTGGTAGGAATATATGAACTTGTCCTAATGTGTAGGATTTCACAACATTTTGTGATATGTTGAGATGCTATGATGACTAATTAAAATTAGGAATTCTCAATGCTCACAGTAATACAAATTGTCATGAACTGAAGTCAGCGATTTCTACCAACATTTCCAAAAGATGTATTTTGTCATGAAAACATTACTGTAGATCCTTAAGGAACTCTTTTGTGTTTGACATGTTAATCGTTATGTTCCGGACCTTGTCTTGGAACAGACAAAATAATACATTTGTGTTGTCTTCACAGAAAGACATAATGTGGAGGAAGAGATAAATTGTTTTATGAATACAGACTTTATCAACAATAATTGGTTTGTGTTGAAGCTTTCAATATGTATCATCACAGCCCTCTACATTTATTGACTGTTCACTCATTTTTGCATTAGAGCCGAGCCAACGAATAACGCGAAATTAATGTATTTTTCACTTCTTAGTGAGACCGAAGCTTTCAACTATATGTATAGTGATGAGCTGATGCATCAGTGTCAGTGCTTCCTGTTCGTGCAACATATACAGATATAAATAGCTATTTAGGTGTCCAGTTAAATGGCGTCCGTGTGTTAATGTTTGTATATTTTCAGGGCGGCTAAGGAGAAGAACCGTTCCAGCAAGCAGGCCAAGGCGAAGACGAGCACGCAGACCAAGGTGAGCGAATTTAGCTGTGGCGTCAACACATATTTTGATGGCTGTTGGGTACCGATTGCTTTGTTTTAGACTGGTGTTATCCGTCTATTTACAATCCTTATCCATTTTCCACGAAAATGTATAGCGTAAGGATTTTGGACCTACCTATTTTGGACCTATTTTGGACCTTACTACCTACGGGTGTCTGCTCTAATCATTGGACATGCTGCAGGTTACCTAACCCACTACTTTAATATATTTACTGAACAGAAAATGAATACCAAATTGTAATTGTCACGTTACTATAAATTCCTCCGAATGATCAATATAGGAGAACTTCAAACGTCTATTTGGATTCGATCTCAAATGTCTTAAGTTACTTGGGCGCGACTGCAAATAATTAGGTATAATTACGTAATTTATAATAATGCTCCGATTGGTCGTGACATTTGACCTTTCTAGGAAAGGAAGGAAAGCAAATAATTGTTTAACCAGATTGATTCAACCGCTGCGTTGTACTCTTGTACTGAGGATTAAAATTTGGATCTTGATTCAAGCTGATTCACATCAAATTACATCTTTGGATCGATCTAACATTGCCTCATTAAATATATTTAATGAAGTAAAATTAAATATATAAAGAGAGGGCAGTTTTGTACTGGAATTTTTTCTCTCTAGATAATCAAACACGCTTGAAGGATGATTTTAAGTGAAAAGTGAGAGTAGCGGTGAACATCCGCTGTGTGTCACTGCTGCGAGGTGTCAATGTGCAACTTAGTTTGAATTGCTTTCCGATGCACTCGACTCGTTAACTATTGATTCAATAATGTATCTCTTAATTTTGAGCGGGCTACGATTCAATCGCTACTCAGAATTGGAAATGTCCGTAGAATCTATTCATCCGGCTGACGGAATTTCAGTCGATTCATTCAATAGGTGAATACATAACAATTGCTCGAACTACTGTGGAAGTTGGCATCTCCATTGTAAGCTAAACATAAATATTGTTTGGTTTTCGCTGTGATCTGGTAGTCTGTAGCATGTCGTTCTTTGTCTTTAGCTGTGTTTGTAGATATGGAAGCTACAATACCGATACGTATTTTGCTCAAAGGCGAGGCACGTGCTCACATGAAAGAAAACCTGAAACCTCGGATCAATATTTTTTTTATTTGATAGGACGTGAGAAAAGTCGTCCCAAACAATACAAATACTGACCAGTCGGTTGGGTGCACCCCCTCATTTGTATACCTACTGTCTGGGTGGTGGTGGTTTATTGGGGTTTTAGGGCGCCACAACTCATGGTTATACACTGTATACCCATAATTGCTCTCATGATGCTATTTAAATATAATTTGTTTTACTACCATGACTCATTTTTCATTTAAGTAGGAAGCTGGCTCCTGTTATGTTTTTGCCTGAATTATGTTTTCAAATACTGTTACTCGGGCGTGACTGCATGCCCCTCGAAACCGTTCGTGTACGCAATGTAACATGAACCTTGTTTGCAGGCCAAGGCGCCGAAGCAGAAGATGAAGGTGCCCAAGGCCAAGGCGATGCCCAAGCAGACCCCGCGTGTTGGAGGCAAGAGATGAGCGACAGCTCCTACTTCATTATCAGCTGCGACGGCGATTTAAATACATCAAACAAATGCATACTGTTTTGTTTTGCCGGACGGAACAACCAACCTTCATTGCGATTAGAAGCTCGATTGATGAGAATAGTAAATCATGTTCTATCTATGGTCTATGGAATGTTCTATCTGTCTGTCCAGTCTTAATTGGAAACAGTTGGAAGACCTCAGCACCAATCTCCAGCGCGAGTGTCGCCGAGGTGATTTCTCCGTAGATGGGAAGTTGAAGTCCCTGGTTTATTTAGTCACATCCTCAAGCAATTTCAAATCTGAAATCGATTATAGCGCAGGTATATTGTACGTTTTGATTTGAAACTTGTATTTATCTGACATCGCATATCTGCCGTGCAAAGGCAAAATCGATTACGTCGGTTTTTGGTGATTTTGTGGTATCGATCAATTATTTTTAAAGCCCATATGATGAGTTAAGCCACATTCAAAACGGAGCTAAAGCTAGTCAAATATTTTGAAAATACGTTTTTTGGACCGACTACTTTTACTAATATGGTAAAGTTTCGAAGGCAAAAATGATTACGTCCCTTACAGACGTCGAAAACCATTACGTTGACATTGCGGTGGTGAGACGGACTAACAAGAGCGATTACGTTCCAAACGTGATAATTTCTGTCCCTCAATCGTGGAACGATATGCATGACAAGAACTAGTACGTTTGAACGTAATCGTTTTTGACTTATGTGGAAATGGGCGACATCTCGTGATCACGACGTAGTCATTCACTATTGATCTCTGAGAGGGACAGCGTCCGTCACACCGCTGACTGGAGGGACAGCGTCCGTCACCCCACACTGGAGGGACAGCGTCCGTCACCCCACACTGGAGGGACAGCGTCCGTCACCCCACACTGGAGGGACAGCGTCCGTCACCCCACACTGGAGGGACAGCGTCCGTCACCCCACACTGGAGGGACAGCGTCCGTCACCCCACACTGGAGGGACAGCGTCCGTCATACCCCACACTGGGAGGGACAGCGTCCGTCATACCCCACACTGGGAGGGACAGCGTCCGTCACACCGCTGACTGGAGGGACAGCGTCCGTCACACCGCTGACTGGAGGAACAACGTCCGTCACACCGCTGACTGGAGGAACAGCGTCCGTCACACCCCACACTGGAGGGACAGCGTCCGTCACACCCCACACTGGAGGGACAGCGTCCGTCACACCCCACACTGGAGGGACAGCGTCCGTCACACCCCACACTGGAGGGACGGCGTCCGTCACACCCCACACTGGAGGGACAGCGTCCGTCACACCCCACACTGGAGGGACAGCGTCCGTCACACCCCACACTGGAGGGACAGCGTCCGTCACACCCCACACTGGAGGGACAGCGTCCGTCACACCCCACACTGGAGGGACAGCGTCCGTCACACCCCACAATGGAGGGACAGCGTCCGTCACACCCCACACTGGAGGGGCAGCGTCCGTCACACCCCACACTGGAGGGACAGCGTCCGTCACACCCCACACTGGAGGGACAGCGTCCGTCACACTGCTGACTGGACCGCACCGTCTCCTCGGGTCGGCCCTACGGCCGACCGTAGCCCGAAGGCTCTCGGTGAGCTAGGTAGCCGCGGGCCACGGCCCGCCGTCTCGCAGCTGCGTCGGGTCCGGATGAATAGTCCCGAAGATACGGAGACGAGCGCCCGCCAGGCAGGGGCACCCCAGCAGGACGTGCTCCGGCGTGTCGGGCTCCTTACACACCTGGCAGAGTGCCGCCGAGCACGCGAGGTCGCTGCACTGCTGGCAGATAACTCTGCGAGCGGCTCCAGTGGCCCGCTCGCAGCTGGTGCACATTGGCGGCGTCGTCTCGCTCTTCGGAGAGGGCCGGCCTCCCATGATCCGCTTGAAAAGGCATTCAGGCCAGCGACGTCGCCAGGCCAGAGGCGGCGCGGCCGACTGCCTTGGTGAGGCTGCGGACGTCCACAGGAACGTCTTCCTGTGGAAGGCTGGAGGCCCCCTTGGCCAGGTCGTCCACCCTTTCATTTCCGGGTAGTTCAGTGTTCCGGGACCCATTGTAGGCGTACCCGTATATAGGAGTACGCTACATGAGTACCCGTCTACCCCCCCCTCCCCCCCCCCCCCGCCGTGGTTGCCAGGAGCAGGCGCCAGATCGCCGCCCCCAGCGCGGTCGTCTGCACTCCGGCGCCGCTGGCGAGTGTGGCGAGCGCAGCCTGGGAATCGGTGCATACGACCACCGGGCTCTCGCCCAGGTCGTCCCCCATCTGTTGCACCGCCTCCAGCGCCGCGCGTATCGCCACCAACTCTGCGCGCGTGCTGCTGCATACCACGCCGGCCGGCGCTTGGACCTCTTGTTCCGCACCGGACGGGAGGGCGATCAGGGCACCACCTCCTCCGGCCATGACTCCGCCCTCCGCCGATCCGTTGCTCCAGATCCACACGGCATCCTCCGGCAGGGTTGCCAGGTGTTCCTCGGCGGCCGCCCGGCGTACTTCGCCGGTGGCCGTCCTCCGGATGTCGGCGTCGATGTCCAGCCGGATGCTGACTCCGCTGCAGTCCAGCCACGGCAGGATAGTGGTGTGTAGTCGCTCCTCTACGGGGACCCCGCTCGCGCGGCGGCTACCGCTCCGACGTCTCGTCACCCGGTGGTGGTCAGGAGGCGCCGCGGGACCACCGCTTCAGCGACGGCGCGTAGGGGGGGGGGGGGGGGGATCGTCCGTCTTCTGGGACGCCGCCATTCCGTTTAGCCTCGCGGCCAACACTTCCCGGCGTGTCCGTACAGGGACCATGCCGGCCTCCGCCATGAGTGGGTTCCTCGGTGTACTCGCGGGGCAGCCGGTCACAGCCCGCGCCACCGCGCGCATCTCCTGTAACGAGAAGCTCCACGTGCGACTCAGACGCCGCCGGGAGCCAGGCCGCGGCCGCGTATTCGAGCGCTCTGAGGAGGTCGCGGTGGCGGTCGCGGCGCCTTCTACATGTTCCTGACCGTGTCCGCTGTCCAGGCATCACGTGTCCTGTGGCTTGATAACTGCCGGCCAGAACAAATAATGGACTCTAATGTCGACCTTACTGAAAACCGTACACAACACCACAAGGACGGAGACAATCACGCTGAAGTATCTGGAACCTGACCACACGTCCATGTCCGCTGATGCCACTCACCAGGTCGTGTTAAAAAAAACTGCGAATAGCTGGAACGGTGAGGACATACAGGGCTAACACCGCAACCGAAGATGCCGGAGTCAAAGTGGTGGTCATGCAACCAGGCGTCAACATCGTGCAGACTGAGGACGCTATCAGCCGACATGCCCTGAAGGTGCTGGCGGAACAGGGTGAGCGGTCATACCTGGCAATAACCTACCTGGCGACATGCCCTGAAGGTGCTGGCGGAACGGCGAGCGGTCATACCTGGCAATAACCTACCTGGCGACATGCCCTGAAGATGCTGGCGGAACAGGGAGAGCGGCCATACCTGGCAATAACCTACCTGGCGACATGCCCTGAAGGTGCTGGCGGAACAGGGCGAGCGGTCATACCTGGCAATAACCTACCTGGCGACATGCCCTGAAGGTGCTGGCGGAACAGGGTGAGCGGCCATACCTGTCGTCTTTCAAGGTCGGGCAATTCAGACTGGACTCAGCGGAGTTGCCGACCAATATTTATCTGAATGGCATGGTGTGGACAGCCTACAACGTGATGAAAAGCACATCAGTGGATGAACAGCCCACATCCGGCAGCAAGCTACCACAGCCTCCAGGGAGCGGCTCGAGGGTATCTGCACCAGGCTGGCTCCTCACATGGCAAAACACAAGCGGCTCTTCTGGGAGCAGCTGCTGGAAGAGAGCCGAGGCCGCCCTGCGGGGTTGGACGCAGCCTGCCGTACAGCGAGGCGCCGCGCTGCCGGGAGGAGTACATCACAGCCCCGTCGTTAGCGAATGCGCTGCGGGGATGCGCTGGCAGAGCTGACGGCCATCAATGACGGAACAGCGTCACGCGGCTCTGACCACACTGAAGCCGGGACGTGACGCCGGCGGCTCTCTGACAGCACACTGAAGCCGGGACGTGACGCCGGCGGCTCTCTGACAGCACACTGAAGCCTGGACGTGACGCCGGCGGCTCTTTGACAGCACACTGAACCCGGGACGTGACGCTGGCGGCTCTCTGACAGCACACTGAAGCCGGGACGTGACGCCGGCGGCTCTCTGACAGCACACTGAAGCCTGGACGTGACGCCGGCGGCTCTCTGACAGCACACTGAAGCCGGGACGTGACGCCGGCGGCTCTCTGACAGCACACTGAAGCCGGGACGTGACGCCGGCGGCTCTCTGACAGCACACTGAAGCCTGGACGTGACGCCGGCGGCTCTCTGACAGCACACTGAACCCGGGACGTGACGCTGGCGGCTCTCTGACAGCACACTGAAGCCGGGACGTGACGCCGGCGGCTCTCTGACAGCACACTGAAGCCGGGACGTGACGCCGGCGGCTCTCTGACAGCACACTGAAGCCGGGACGTGACGCCGGCGGCTCTCTGACAGCACACTGAAGCCTGGACGTGACGCCGGCGGCTCTCTGACAGCACACTGAAGCCTGGACGTGACGCTGGCGGCTCTCTGACAGCACACTGAACCCGAGACGTGACGCTGGCGGCTCTCTGACAGCACACTGAAGCCGGGACGTGACGCTGGCGGCTCTCTGACAGCACACTGAAGCCGGGACGTGACGCTGGCGGCTCTGACAGCACACTGAAGCCTGGACGTGACGCTGGCGGCTCTCTGACAGCACACTGAAGCCTGGACGTGACGCTGGCGGCTCTGACAGCACACTGAAGCCTGGACGTGGCGCTGGCGGCTCTCTGACAGTACACTGAAGCCTGGACGTGACGCTGGCCGCTGGCTCAGCCATGCAGTTTCGCTCTTAGATCCCGCGGATTCCGGACCTACACTCGGCCGGCGGCGGCGGCGATCCGGCCCTCTCCGTCCAGCCCTGTCTGCCGCTGGTGGAAGGTGATGCTGTCGCTGCCGGCACTGCTGCCGGGTCTGGTGGCGGCCGCCGCGCCATCGATTGCAATGAGTTGCTTGCTTCACTTGATTGGTATATTGCGAATCTGATTGGTGGAATTATATTGATGTTAGAAAGTAAAAGTGTTGAGACTACATTAACACTCGCCCGGGTAGGGGGGCGGGGCGGCGGGGGAGGTGGATGCCACCCCTCGGTTTTTCTGGAATAACTCGCGTGTTTTCCAACCGACTTTGATGCAACCTTCAGTACCTTACTTTTTTACAAATTTCCCACATACTCAGAAAATTTTGAATTTCTAACCCACATGACCCGTAACCTATGACCTGTTTCTCAAGGTCATGTCAGGCGCAACTGGCGTCCCGCAGTATCGATGCTTATAACTTCTGCAGTTTTCGAGTGTTTGTTGTTCAGGAGCATATGCACAGGTGTTTCCAGGTGACAGTTGTTGTTTCCACCGAGATTGTGACCTCGATTGACCTTTTCAGAGGTCAACTGAGGTCATTGACCGCCGATGACTTTGTTGGGCTTCTGGCGGTTTGTAGGACATTTTGTGACGCTGATTTCAAATTTGAGATCTATTTTACATAATTATATGTTCCACTGGGGTCATGCGCTTCCGCAGGTCAACCGAGGTCACTGACCTCAGATGACCTGAAATGACCTTTTTGGAATTTTGCAGTTTTTAGGACATTTTGTGACGCTGATTACGAATTTGGCACCCATTAAGCATTATGATATGCTCATTGACGATTCTAGCTCGATACAATTCAATTTATACGCATTTTCTATTTTTATGACATTTGGGTCATTGACATGACCTCAGAGGTCATATAATGACCCAAGACCTTACAATCTGGTATCAGCGGTTTCCTCTCGTCACAAGCAACACGCTCGTCTTTGAATCGAAGCTCTAGCTCAATTAGGGGCGAAACGCTAAGGGGGGGTCGTACCCCCCCCCCCCCCTACCCGAACACGTAGTGATCTTGCCCTACCCGGGCGAGGGTTAAAGGGAATAGTTCACCTTTAACATGGGGTTTTGGACTGAGATAGCAGATTTGTGGAGCAGATCTAAAAATGGTTTGTGGTGAAAGAATTACCTCTACGTTAAGTAATTTCGACACAGGCCTAGTGGGCCCGATTTAATTCCCGCTGTTCCGGGCCACGATCGGGGAATGAACGCTCGCCGCCGCGCCGCCGGAGGCAGGTACACTCTCTGACACGTAGTCTCTGGTCACGACGCCTCGTTAATATCCGCTCAGCCGCCCGGGCGGCGCGGCGGCCCCTTGTCAGAGACTGTACTTGGCGTCAGGCGGAGCGGGGCGGAGCCAGAACGCCAGCTGCTATCGTACGATTTCTCGTGAAATAGAAAGAGAAACTTACTTCTTTCTCCACATATATCCATCAGTTGTCCAAACCAAAGTCATTTTCATAGTTTTGAGCTCAAGATACACCTAATGGTTGAACTTCAAGACAACTTTCAAGGTGACCTATTCCCTTTAAGTAAGGAGCTGGTTTGGTGTTATTCGTCAGATTAAATATACAAACTGAAAACAATGCTTCAGTTTGCGCTAAATGCTTCTAAATCACAAATGATTGCATTTCGGCATGGCCCATGCAATAGAACTATTAGCCAAAACTGTGATGTTATTCAACCGGACATTCCAAACGGCACGCGAAACTAGCAAAACTGATTTCGTTCGAACGTGTTCAGTTTTGTTGACAAAATATTCAAATGTGAATGGAACGTAATCGTTTTTGACAACCTCGGCTGACTGTAATCATTTTTGCCTTTATAATCCATCACAAGATATGACGTTTGGAGCAAAGGCAAAAACGATTTTTGTATTTCTATACAAATTTGATTTCATATAAAAATAAATTTCGCCACCAAATAGTACATTCAATGGCAATCATCTTGGTAGTAAGTTTCAGTTACAAATCATTACCAGACGCGAGTTATGATCAAAAACACAAACAATGGTTCTGAAACATTTTGTTTTCTGATAACACACGACGTAATCATTGTTGCCTGTGTTCGGCAGATCTATATACTATGTCCGTATCATGGCTACTGGAGAATGGAGATGTGTCTGCATCACCTGACCAATTTCTCCCTATCCAAGGGGGTGACGACCACCGTTGATATCCACACCCAGGGGAAAGTAGAGATAATACAATAAACGAGGAAAGGTAAAACTTGCCACAAAAAGGAATATTAGCATGGTATTGATAATCGGGCGTGCTCTCCGGGAGGCACCAGCGCACCTGGTGGCTGGAAAGGGGACTAAAACTAGGTGGCGGTGCTACTGCATTTGGATAAGATACCATGGTTCTATACGTAAGCACTGAACGGTGGTGGGCGTTTCCGACTGCTGTCGTCGCATTATGCAGGTCACGCAAATGAATGGGAGCTTTTTCCAATTACTTTTAGCGGACAGTGTGGCCATGAGACCACATGTGGACGTGAGGCCCGTCACTACATGGCGAACGCTATGCACACTAGGCTAACATTGTTATTGTACGAAGTACATCTTGCCTTCGCGGCTGAATTAAATCTCCGATCTTAGCTAAATCTTGGATGGAATAGAACGATTTATATATTTGTTTTTTATGCAGTTGAGTTTTTCGTACTTGAACACTGAACAGATACATATTGCATTACACACCAAAAAAAAACATTGATGGAAACGTTTGCGGCTCGAGGCTCGAGAGATATTTAGCATTTCAAATGGGCATATTTGCTGCCGTTTTTGTTTTGTTGGTATCCGAATGGGCTAAAGACATGCGATAAAAAATGTATGCAACACATCAACCGCGTTCATGGCGCATTGTCGAATCATTGAAAATAATTTGTCAGCTGTGCGTGATCACCTGTTTGTATTTTGAGATGGACTCACTGGCCAGCGCGAAACAAACTATGATATCCAAATTCGCCATCGAGGCGGCTGACTAGCCTAGACGCGGGTTCGTTGCACAGTACTCTGCTGGCGCCGTACACCTCAGAACTCATCTGACGTCTCCGGTCGACTATGCGACTGGGGCGGTCCAGGACAGATCGACCAGTGCCTTACACCCTCATATTAAAAACAATATCTGATTGGGTCTATAGGGTAGTGTTAGGCCCTGACGACGACTGCGCGAATATTTTGCCTCGCCGAGCAGCGGTCACCGAGTTATAGCCTCCGGCAATTTCGAGAGGTCACGCTGCAGGCCTTTCTTTGATGACCCATAACTTGCAGTTAAACGACCTGAAACCTTACAAACTATATACCAATGAACTCTCCATGATGCAAGGAAACTTTTGGCTATCTCTAATTTTTTAATATTTATTTGTTGATTTTGTGACCTTGTAACCTTTTCTTACGTGACCTTTTCCCAGTAGAAACTTGTATTTCTGACTCCAAGCCAAATTGATTTCGCTCAATTACCTCTCGATATACAAAATAAAAAAAAGTGGATACAGCCTATATTAAATGCCCCTTTCAGCCTCCCAAAATCCCGCGAGGTGGCGCTGCGAACGTTACCCATGTATAATCTCCTGATTGGGTAAAGATATCGAGGTGCGGTCAACGCCAGTGGATTAGATAGGTGATTCTGAGCAAGAAATGTGTGTATGACTTTGTGACCCGAGGTCAAGGTAATACTTTAGGTCAAACTTGTAAATAATTTCCGCTTGCTGTACGTACGGGATTTTTGTGAGTATTTCCGGGGTACCTATTGCACCGAGTTTAAGACGAGGACGAATCCAACAGGCCATTTTGGGATGCGCCAAAACTATCGGGGGGGATGCAAAAAGTTGAAAATTTCCAAACTTGATCGGAAGTCACTTTGTCACCCTTTGGTCGATCGATCTGGTTGCTCAGTACTGGATTATTTGATCATGAAACATATTTTCAAGCGCACCTCATTGTATATTGAGCATCAGTGTGCGACAACATCATATGCTCACTTCTCCCTGGCATTTGCATGAATAGAACCATGCACACATGGTGAACAGAACCGTACGAAACCGTCTCGCAGCCGTACTACCTCGCATCCAAGCGTCTGAATCACAAAACACCTCCAAATGGTGTCTGGATCATAGCGGCTCTCGTCTAAATTAATGTCGAAATTATTTCTATTATTTTTTGTTCAGGTCAATATTGAGATCACCACCAGGCACCAGATGTCATCAAAGGCCAAAATTGTTTTAGCTTTAGTTTTTAGCAATTTGCTCCAGAAACCCCCAAATATCTCCGGTACTAGGAAGCTAGGAAGAGGAACAAACTGAAAAGCATAGGGAAGGTCTTAAATTTGTCATTGCTTGGGTGTACTCCATTTTTAGATCAGGTCGATAGTATAGGTTCCAGAGATCACCACAGGTCACACTATTTTTGTCAAAAAGTTTTTAGTACATAACTTCTCCCATAAATATATAGGAAAGGTATTCTGCCGTTATCCTGTTCTTTTCGTCATGCACTTCGAGCCATGCTCATAATGATCGGGTTAGGTCAAATTCAAATTTTGACCTCAGGTCAAGATCATCCCAGGTTATGCGGTAACCCAGGTAGGTCATGTTGCACATTTACGGAAGTGTCTCGACGAGATGAGCACAGTGGTGTCGGTCTCAATATGCCTCTATCTTTATTTCATTGAATTATTGGAAGGAAATGGTGGTGTCCTCAAATGACCCCAGCTGACCAACTGACCACGAGGCAATCACTGAGTACAATTGTACTTGGGCCATCAAGCATGAGCTAAAATAACATGTTATTGGAACGATTGGTCTGATCTAATGTGTGTTCTGATAGCGGAAGCATTTGTACATTTTCCCGTTAACCTATATTGGGGAAGTCACGAGATCAAACTGACCTAAATTAACCGATATAACAACAAATCCGAGATAGCAGAATTGTGGGTACTTTGGCCCGATTAAATCCTGTGTCATCTCTCTGTGGTTGTGGCTCGACCATATCCTTCTTTGGAGGTGGGACCACTTGACGTGACCTGGTGACCTCACCTGAGATGACCAGAGGTAAAATAAATACTAAAAGTGCGCAATTCATGCCGAAACAATGTGCCAGAAACGGTGTTGTTGCACGCCGCCATTGTCGTGATATTCCCGAAAAAATATGGGGCGTCCTACCCCCCCCCAAACGCCTGACCCCCGGCACAAGGGTTAACCCTCGCCCTACGGGGGGGGGGGCTGACAGCCCCCTGAGGTTTTCTTGAATAACTTTGTACACATGCGGCGCATCTTGCTGAAATTTTCAGTAGCTGAATTTACAACAATTATACGTATCCTATCAAAATTTTAAGTGTATACGATCGTGACCTTTTCGTCAAGGTCATGTCAAACCCCAAAGGGCCATTGACCTGACTCCAAAAGTCACCAATTGACCTAGATATTCAAAATGAGATGCCGTTGGATTTGCCTTATGACAGGCAACACGTTACTTTTTACGGTGTCTCTCTATCTCTCTCTGTTCGGAAGTTATACTAAGCATCCTGTACATGTGCTGCAATGGAAAACGCTTAGTAATTATCATCTATGGTGACAATTTCCGTGACCTAAGAGGTCATTAACTGGCCCAGACATAAACATCGATATATTGCCAGATAGCTAATACAACGACCAACATTTTGACGATAACCAAATCGTTTTATACTCATAACTTTGGTAATAACGACGGACAGAGCAAAATTGCTATTTTTGGACGTGGTCGATTTTAGGTCATTCACATGACCTGGAAGGTCACCTGTTGACCTGAAACCTAAAAAAAATCCCATACTGTTAGATTCCTCTCATGACAGGCAACATGCTGGTTCTTACCGCATTGCTCTATGTCGCTTGGTTTGGAAGTTAGTGTGGGGGGGGGACGATGTCAGCCCCCCCTCCCCCCCGTAGGGCGAAGGTGAGAAACGGTCCCCGTTGGGCGAGGGTTAATGCAAAAACAAACAAAGCCAGACGAGAATACCCTGGAAATACTCACAACAATCCCGTACGCACAGCCATAGGCGTACCCAGGGGAGGGGGAGGGGGGGGGGGGGGGCAAACGGGACAATTGCCTCCCCCTGAAGGTCCGTACGTGTCCCCTTTGGAAATAGGGCCCGACGGGCTCTATTCATATATATATATATATATATATATATATATATATATATATATATATATATATATATATATATATATATATATATATATATATATATATATATATATATATATATATAT